>CANSZD010003081.1:0-245939 GCA_947648045.1 Beta corolliflora | reverse complement strand
TTAACTATTTTATTTGCTTTATTAGGTTGTTGCATGGTTTTACTTTACTCTTAAAGTGAAGGTTTTTCATGTAACCAAAAATATGTCTTTAATTATATTTGTTAGTTTAATTAGTTAATCAATGTCATTAAGTTGTTTTTATTTTCAGTTTGGTTGTAATAAGTTGGCCGAAAATTGAGTTGTAATAAGGGATGGCTTAGGCGTGTGGTTTTGTAAGATTTATGGAAAGTTTTGCAAAGCTTTCCTAAATTCCAATGTTTCCTTAAGTTGTGCTAGATTCCGAGGCTTTAATTTAGGAGAAAGTTTCTATATTTCTTGCTTAGGGAATTCGGTCATGATATAGCTTGGGGGCAAGGTTGTTTGCTCATCCTATATAAGTACACGTCTAGTCCATAATAAAAGAGAGATGAATTGATTTGAGATTTTTCTGAGCGTTGCTTATTTCGGTTCTTAACCAACACAATACTTGTTGCGACTTGTATTCATCTTCTAATTGCGATTAGGAAGAGACACTCTAATTCCTGCGAGAATCAAGAGTACTATCCTTATTTTTATTTCTTATTTTCAGTTTTCATTCGTAAAAACACCATAAAGACGTCACTTAGAATCTAGGGTAAACATTGTGAATTTTCGGACTTGGAAATTCATATCAGTTGGTATCAGAGTAGTGTGGTTGTAGAGGCGCGTGAGGGAGCGTGAAAGCTTGGATTAATCTGAAATTATGTGTGGTGGCATTAGACATCTTGACGTTTATTGTGTCAGAATTTCGTGGCAATCCAATCAGTAACAAAGTCACAAAGCAACCCGAAGCATTTAAGTAAACTTTCGGCCGATTCAATCGGTTCTAAGGTAAACTTTAGGAAAGTCGTTCTCCTAGCATATAACGAAAAGTTTAAGAATTTCTTGGCTTAGAATTGGACTACTTTTTGTCTAGTTTAATACTGGAAAGTTTTATAATTTTTGAAGAATTTTGCTAATTAATTTCGCACATTTTGGATAATTGGTCAAAACCAAGCTATTCTGGACCACTTTTGTGAGAATTAAAACTGCAAATAATTGGTTGGGTATTTATTGATGAAATTTTGGTCGAGTGTTCCAGACATATAGGACTATGTTGTGAAAAAAATTTCATAAAATTTCGAGCTGTTTTACTTAGGTTCTAAATCTCGGACTTTTATTGAAATTTTCGGACGCTTTCGCATTATATTAAACCCACTATGAACTTGTCCTTTCTATTCTTATGATGAGTTAACGACCGATGAAATTCTTGAGGAATTATCACTATGACTACAACCAAAGTGGGATTTGATGTATGACTCGAATCAATATTTGGATGAAAAGCTTAATAGTTATCTTGAAGATGTTCCTTGCACTATAGTGGAAGAAATTTCATATTTGGTTTTCATTGTTCAAGATGACGAAAAGATTAAAACTTTATCTTGTTCCAAAGATGAAGATTTGATTTTTACAGTTTCCCATGATGATTAAGATTTGATTCTTGTTAATGATGCTCAAGAAGAGGAAAAGAATGGATCTTTTCCATGTCTTGTTTATAAAGATTTGATTTTGCGAAAAGATTTGAAAGATTTAATCTTTTTTCATAAGAAGGCAAGTTCTAGAGACATTGAGTTGTTTGTTAATCATTGCTCAATCATTAATATATTGTCGTTGGTGATCTTGTTAAAGTTCGTTCGATTCATATGGATGATTTCTTGGACCGTTTTTTCTGATCAAACTTGAGGTCAAGTTTCTTTGAAGAAGGGGAGTATGATGCATGGTACATGCAAAGATTACTTCATTAACTATTTTATTTGCTTTATTAGGTTGTTGCATGGTTTTACTTTACTCTTAAAGTGAAGGTTTTTCATGTAACCAAAAATATGTCTTTAATTATATTTGTTAGTTTAATTAGTTAATCAATGTCATTAAGTTGTTTTTATTTTCAGTTTGGTTGTAATAAGTTGGCCGAAAATTGAGTTGTAATAAGGGATGGCTTAGGCGTGTGGTTTTGTAAGATTTATGGAAAGTTTTGCAAAGCTTTCCTAAATTCAATGTTTCCTTAAGTTGTGCTAGATTCCAGGCTTTAATTTAGGAGAAAGTTTCTATATTTCTTGCTTAGGGAATTCGGTCATGATATAGCTTGGAGGGCAAGGTTGTTTGCTCATCCTATATAAGTACACGTCTAGTCCATAATAAAAGAGAGATGAATTGATTTGAGATTTTTCTGAGCGTTGCTTATTTCGGTTCTTAACCAACACAATACTTGTTGCGACTTGTATTCATCTTCTAATTGCGATTAGGAAGAGACACTCTAATTCCTGCGAGAATCAAGAGTACTATCCTTATTTTTATTTCTTATTTTCAGTTTTCATTCGTAAAAACACCATAAAGACGTCACTTAGAATCTAGGGTAAACATTGTGAATTTTCGGACTTGGAAATTCATATCAGTTGGTATCAGAGTAGTGTGGTTGTAGAGGCGCGTGAGGGAGCGTGAAAGCTTGGATTAATCTGAAATTATGTGTGGTGGCATTAGACATCTTGACGTTTATTGTGTCAGAATTTCGTGGCAATCCAATCAGTAACAAAGTCACAGCAACCAGAAGCATTTAAGTAAACTTTCAGGCTGATTCAATCAGTTCTAAGGTAAACTTTAGGAAAGTCGTTCTCCTAGCATATAACGAAAAGTTTAAGAATTTCTTGGCTTAGAATTGGACTACTTTTTGTCTAGTTTAATACTGGAAAGTTTTATAATTTTTGAAGAATTTTGCTAATTAATTTCGCACATTTTGGATAATTGGTCAAAACCAAGCTATTCTGGACCACTTTTGTGAGAATTAAAACTGCAAATAATTGGTTGGGTATTTATTGATGAAATTTTGGTCGAGTGTTCCAGACATATAGGACTATGTTGTGAAAAAAAATTCATAAAATTTCGAGCTGTTTTACTTAGGTTCTAAATCTCGGACTTTTATTGAAATTTTCGGGACGGTTTACGCATTATATTAAACCCACTATGAACTGTCCTTTCTATTCTTATGATGAGTTAACGACTGATGAAATTCTTGAGGAATTATCACTATGACTACAACCAAAGTGGGATTTGATGTATGACTCGAATCAATATTTGGATGAAAAGCTTAATAGTTATCTTGAAGATGTTCCTTGCACTATAGTGGAAGAAATTTCAGATTTGGTTTTCATTGTTCAAGATGACGAAAAGATTAAAACTTTATCTTGTTCCAAAGATGAAGATTTGATTTTTACAGTTTCCCATGATGATAAAGATTTGATTCTTGTTAATGATGCTCAAGAAGAGGAAAAGAATGGATCTTTTCCATGTCATGTTTATAAAGATTTGATTTTGCAGAAAAGATTTAATCTTTTTCATAAGAAGGCAAGTTCTAGAGACATTGAGTTGTTTGTTAATCATTGCTCAATCATTAATATATTGTCGTTGGTGATCTTGTTAAAGTTCGTTCGATTCATATGGATGATTTCTTGGACTGTTTTGCTGATCAAACTTGAGGTCAAGTTTCTTTGAAGAAGGGGAGTATGATGCATGGTACATGCAAAGATTACTTCATTAACTATTTTATTTGCTTTATTAGGTTGTTGCATGGTTTTACTTTACTCTTAAAGTGAAGGTTTTTCATGTAACCAAAAATATGTCTTTAATTATATTTGTTAGTTTAATTAGTTAATCAATGTCATTAAGTTGTTTTTATTTTCAGTTTGGTTGTAATAAGTTGGCCGAAAATTGAGTTGTAATAAGGGATGGCTTAGGCGTGTGGTTTTGTAAGATTTATGGAAAGTTTTGCAAAGCTTTCCTAAATCCAATATTTCCTTAAGTTGTGCTAGATTCCAGGCTTTAATTTAGGAGAAAGTTTCTATATTTCTTGCTTAGGGAATTCGGTCATGATATAGCTTGGAGGGCAAGGTTGTTTGCTCATCCTATATAAGTACACGTCTAGTCCATAATAAAAGAGAGATGAATTGATTTGAGATTTTTCTGAGCGTTGCTTATTTCGGTTGTTAACCAAAACAATACTTGTTGCGACTTGTATTCATCTTCTAATTGCGATTAGGAAGAGACCCTCTAATTCCTGCGAGAATCAAGAGTACTATCTTTATTTTTATTTCTTATTTTCAGTTTTCATTCATAAAAACACCATAAAGACGTCACTTAGAATCTAGGGTAAACATTGTGAATTTTCGGACTTGGAAATTCATATCAGTTGGTATCAGAGCAGTGTGGTTGTAGAGGCGCGTGAGGGAGCGTGAAAGCTTGGATTAATCTGAAATTATGTGTGGTGGCAGCAGACATCTTGACGTTTATTGTGTCAGAATTTCGTGGCAATCCAATCAGTAACAAAGTCACAACTACCAGAAGCATTTAAGTAAACTTTCAGGCTGATTCAATCAGTTCTAAGGTAAACTTTAGGAAAGTCGTTCTCCTATAACGAATTTTTGAGAGTTTCTTGGCTTAGAATTGGACTACTTTTTGTCTAGTTTAAGACTGAAAAGTTTCATAATTTTTGAAGAATTTTGCTAATTAATTGAGCACGTTTTGGATAATTGGTCAAAACCAAGCTATTTTGGACCAGTTTTGTGAGAATTTAAACTGCAAACAATTGGTTGCGTATTTGTTGATGAAATTCTGGTCGAGTGTTCCAGACATATAGGGCTATGTTGTGAAAAACTTTCATAAAATTTTGAGTTGTTTTACTTATGTTTTAAATCTCGGACTTTTATTGAAATTTTCTGGACAGTTTCTGCATTATATTAAACCCACATTGAATTGTCCTTTCTATTCTTATGATGAGTTAACAACTGATGAAATTCCTGAGGAATTATCACTACGACTACAACGAAAGTGGGATTTGATGTATGACTCGAATCAATATATGGATAAAAACCTTAATAGTTATCTTGAAGATGTTCCTTGCACTATAGTGGAAGAAATTTCAGATTTGGTTTTCATTGTTCAAGATGACGAAAAGATTGAAACTTTATCTTGTTCCAAAGATGAAGATTTGATTTTTACAGTTTCCCATGATGATAAAGATTTGATTCTTGTTGATGATGCTAAAGAAGAGGAAAATAATGGATCTTTTCCATGTCATGTTTATAAAGATTTGATTTTGTAGAAAAGATTTAATCTTTTTCATAAGAAGGCAAGTTCTAGAGACATTGAGTTGTTTGTTTATCATTGCTCAATCTTTAATATATTATCATTGGTGATCTTGTTAAAGTTCGTTCGATTCATATGGATGATTTCTTGGACTGTTTTGCTGATCAAACTTGAGGTCAAGTTTCTTTGAAGAAGGGGAGTATGATGCATGGCACATGCAAAGATTACTTCATCAACTATCTTATTTGTTTAATTAGATTGTTGCATGGTTTTACTTTACTCTTTAAGTGAAGATTTTTATTGTAACCAAGAATATGTCTTTTATTATGTTTGTTAGTTAAATTAGTTAATCAATGTAATTAAGTTGTTTTTATTTTCAGTTTGGTTGTAATAAGTTGGCCGAAAATTGAGATGTAATAAGGGATGGCTTAGGCGTGTGGTTTTTTGTAAGATTTATGGAAAGTTTTGCAAAGCTTTTCTAAATCCAATGTTTCCTTAAGTTGTGCTAGATTCTAGGCTTTAATTTAGGAGAAACTTTCCTTATATCTTGCTTAGGGAATCCGGTCATGATAAAGCTTGGAGGGGAAGGTTGTTTGCTCATCCTATATAAGTACACGTCTACCCTATAATATAAGAGAGATGTATTGATTTCAGAATTTGTGAGCGTTGCTTATTTCGGTTGTTAACCAAAACAATACATGTTGCGACATGTATTCATCTTCTAATTGCTATTAGGAAGAGACCCTCTAATTCCTGCGAGAATCAAGAGTACTATCCTTATTTTTATTTCTTATTTTCAGTTTTCATTCATAAAAACACCATAAAAACGTCACATAGAATCTAGGGTAAACATTGTGAATTTTCGGACTTGGAAATTCATTAGTTGGTATCAGAGCAATATGGTTGTAGAGGCGCGTGAGGGAGCGTGAAAGCTTGGATAAATCTAAAATTCTGTGTGGTGGCAGTAGACATCTTGATGTTTATTGTTTCAGAATTTCGTGGCAATCCAATCCGTAACAAAGTCGCATCAACCAGAAACTTTTAAGTAAACTTTCTGGCTGATTCAATCAGTTTTAGGGTAAACTTTAGGAAAGTCGTTCTCCTAGCATATAACGAATTTGTGAGAGTTTCTTGGCTTAGAATTGGACTACTTTTTCTCTAGTTTAAGACTGGAAAGTTTTATAATTTTTGAAGAATTTTGCTAATTAATTGAGCACGTTTTGGATAATTGGTCAAAACTTAGTTATTCTGGACCAGTTTTGTGAGAATTAAAACTGCAAACAATTGGTTGAGTATTTGTTGATGAAATTTTGGTCGAGTGTTCCAGACATATAGGGCTATGTTGTGACATAATTTCATGAAATTTCGAGCTTAATAGTTATCTTGAAGATGTTCCTTGCACTATAGAGGAAGAAATTTCAGATTTGGTTTTCATTGTTCAAGATGACGAAAAGATTGAAACTTTATCTTGTTCCAAAGATGAAAATTTAATTTTTACAGTTTCCCATGATGATAATGATTTGATTCTTGTTGGTGATGCTCAAGAAGAGGAAAAGAATGGATCTTTTCCATGTCATGTTTAATCTAATATTGTGTGTGGTGGCAATAGACATCTAGATGTTTATTGTGTCCAAATTTCGTGGCAATCCGATCAGTAACAAAGTCACAGCAACCAGAAACATTTGAGTTAACTTTCTGGCTGATTCAATCAGTTCTAAGATAAACTTTAGGAAACTCGTTCTCCTAGCATATAATGAATTTTTGAGAGTTTCTTGGCTTAGCATTGGACTACTTTTTGTCTAGTTTAAGATTGGAAAGTTTTATAATTTTTGAAGAACTTTTGCTAATTAATTGAGCACGTTTTGTATAATTGGTCAAAACCGATGAATTCTGGAGCAGTTTTGTGAGAATTAAAACTGCCAACAATTGGTTGGGTATTTGTTGATGAAATTTTGGTCGAGTGTTCCAGACATATAGGGCTATGTTGTGACATAATTTCATGAAATTTCGAGCTTAATAGTTATCTTGAAGATGTTCCTTGCACTATAGAGGAAGAAATTTCAGATTTGGTTTTCATTGTTCAAGATGACGAAAAGATTGAAACATTATCTTGTTCCAAAGATGAAGATTTGATTTTTACAGTTTCCCATGATGATAAAGATTTGATTCTTGTTGATGATGCTCAAGAAGAGGAAAAGAATGGATCTTTTCCATGTCATGTTTATAAAGATTTGATTTTGCAGAAAAGATTTAATCTTTTTCATAAGAAGGCAAGTTCTAGAGACATTGAGTAGCTTGTTAATCATTGCTCAATCTTTAATATATTGTCGTTGGTGATCTTGTTAAAGTTCGTTCGACTCATATGGATGATTTCTTGGACAGTTTTGCTGATCAAACTTGAGGTCAAGTTTCTTTGAAGAAGGGGAGTATGATGCATGGCACATGCAAAGATTACTTCATCAACTATCTTATTTGCTTTATTAGGTTGTTGCATGATTTTACTTTACTCTTAAAGTGAAGGTTTTTCATGTAACCAAAAATATGTCTTTTATTATGTTTGTTAGTTAAATTAGTTAATCAATGTCACTAAGTTGTTTTTATTTTCAGTTTGGTTGTAATAAGTTGCCCGAAAATTGAGTTGTAATAAGGGATCGCTTAGGCATGTGGTTTTGTAAGATTTATGGAAAGTTTTGCAAAGCTTTCCTAAATCCAATGTTTCCTTAAGTTGTGCTAGATTTTAGGCTTTAATTTAGGAGAAACTTTCCTTATTTCTTGCTTAGGGAATCCGGTCATGATATAGCTTGGAGGGCAAGGTTGTTTGCTCATCCTATATAAATACACGTCTAGTCCATAATAAAAGAGAGATGAAGTGATTTGAGAATTTGTGAGTGTTGCTTATTTCGGTTGTTAACCAAAACAATACTTGTTGCGACTTGTATTCATCTTCTAATTGTGATTAGGAAGAGACCCTCTAATTCTCGCGAGAATCAAGAGTACTACCCTTATTTTTATTTCTTATTTTCAGTTTTCAATCATAAAAACACCATAAAAACGTCAAATAGAATCTAGGGTAAACATTGTGAATTTTCGGACTTGTAAATTCATATCAGTTGGTATCAGAGCAGTGTGGTTGTAGAGGCGCGTGAGGGATCGTGAAAGCTTGGATTAATCTAAAATTTTGTGTGGTGGCAGTAGACATCTTGGCGTTTATTGTGTCCAAATTTCATGGCAATCCGATCAGTAACAAAGTCATAGCAACCAGAAACATTTGCGTAAACTTTCTGGCTGATTCAATCAGTTCTAAGGTAAACTTTAGGAAACTCGTTCTCCTAGCATATAACGAATTTTTGAGAGTTTCTTGGCTGAGCATTGGACTACTTTTTGTCTAGTTTATGACTGGAAAGTTTCATAATTTTTGAAGAACTTTTGCTAATTAATTGAGCACGTTTTGGATAATGAGTTAGTCTTGCGTGGACCTGGTCCACAATAATATTTATTGCGGACCAAAACCACTTATTTAACATAGTGATCCTTTTTTTTCCATATAGTAACCTTTTTAAATTTTAAGTTACACTATACAGTTACTATCTACCATAGTTACTGTTTTTTTTAATATAGTAACTATTTCTCACATTAGTTTATCATGATGAAATTTTCACTTTGTGACATAGTAACCCTTTTTTTCATATTCAAACTTCATAATTTATATCTATTCATCTTTTATATATTTTTATTTTTTAAATAGTGATTCTTTTTTTCCTAAATAACATGAATTAGCATTAGATCCACACTAATTTAGTGTGGACCAAGTCCATATAAGTTTTTTACTTGGATAATTGGTCAAAACCGATCTATTCTGGAGCAGTTTTGTGAGAATTAAAACTGCCAACAATTGGTTGGGTATTTGTTGATGAAATTTTGGTCGAGTGTTCCAGACATATAGGGCTATGTTGTGACACAATTTCATGAAATTTCGAGCTGTTTTACTTAGGTTTTAAATCTCGGACGTTTATTGAAATTTTACGGACAGTTTCGCATTATATTAAACCCACTATGAATTGTCCTTTCTATTCTTTTGATGAGTTAACAACTGGTGAAATTCTTGAGGAATTATCACTACGACTACAACTAAAGTGGGATTTGATGTATGACTCGAATCAATATTTGGATGAAAAGCTTAATAGTTATCTTGAAGATGTTCTTTGCACTATAGAGGAAGAAATTTCAGATTTGGTTTTCATTGTTCAAGATGACGAAAAGATTGAAACGTTATCTTGTTCCAAAGATGAAGATTTGATTTTTACAGTTTCCCATGATGATAAAAAGATTTGATTCTTGTTGATGATGCTCAAGAAGAGGAAAAGAATGGATCTTTTCCATGTCATGTTTATAAAGATTTGATTTTGCGAAAAAGATTTAATCTTTTTTCATAAGAAGACAAGTTCTAGAGACATTGAGTAGTTTGTTAATCATTGCTCAATCTTTAATATATTGTCGTTGGTGATCTTGTTAAACTTCGTTCGACTCAAATGGATGATTTCTTGGACTGTTTTACTGATCAAACTTGAGGTCAAGTTTCTTTGAAGAAGGGGAGTATGATGCATGGCACATGCAAAGATTACTTCATCAACTATCTTATTTGCTTTATTAGGTTGTTGCATGGTTTTACTTTACTCTTAAAGTGAATGTTTTTCATGTAACCAAAAAAATGTCTTTTATTATGTTTGTTTGTTAAATTAGTTAATCAATGTCACTAAGTTGTTTTTATTTTCAGTTTGGTTGTAATAAGTTGGCCGAAAATTGAGTTGTAATAAGGGATGGCTTAGGCGTGTGGTTTGTAAGATTTAAAGAAAGTTTTGCAAAGCTTTCCTAAATCCAATGTTTCCTTAAGTTGTGCTAGATTCTAGGCTTTAATTTAGGAGAAACTTTCCTTATTTCTTGCTTAGGGAATCCGGTCATGATATAGCTTGGAGAGCAAGGTTGTTTTCTCATCCTATATAAATACACGTCTAGTCCATAATAAAAGAGAGATGAATTGATTTGAGAATTTGTGAGTGTTGCTTATTTCGGTTGTTAACCAAAACAATACTTGTTGCGACTTGTATTCATCTTCTAATTGTGATTAGGAAGAGACCCTCTAATTCCTGCGAGAATCAAGAGTACTATCCTTATTTTTATTTCTTATTTTCAGTTTTCATTCATAAAAACACCATAAAAACGTCACTTAGCATATAGGGTAAACATTGTGAATTTTCGGACTTGTAAATTCATATCAGTTGGTATCAGAGCAGTGTGGTTGTAGAGGCGCGTGAGGGATCGTGAAAGCTTGGATTAATGTAAAATATTGTATGGTGGGAGTAAACATCTTGACGTTTATTGTGTCAGAATTTCGTGGCAATCCGATCAGTAATAAAGTCACAGCAACTAGAAACATTTGCGTAAACTTTCTGGCTGATTCAATCAGTTCTAAGGTAAACTTTAGGAAACTCGTTCTCCTAGCATATAACGAATTTATTAGAGTTTCTTGGCTTAGCATTGGACTAATTTTTGTCTAATTTATGACTCGAAAGTTTTATAATTTTTGAAGAACTTTTGCTAATTAATTCAGCACGTTTTGGATAATTGGTCAAAACCTATCTATTCTGGAGCAGTTTTGTGAGAATTAAAACTGCCAACAATTGGTTGGATATTTGTTGATAAAATTTTGGTCGAGTGTTCCAGACATATAGGGCTATGTTGTGACACAATTTCATGAAATTTCGAGCTGTTTTACATAGGTTTTAAATCTCGGACGTTTATTGAAATTTTCTGGACAGTTTCGGCATTATATTAAACCCACTATGAATTGTCCTTTCTATTCTGTTGATGAGTTAACAACTGATGAAATTCTTGAGGAATTATCACTACGACTACAACTAAAGTGGGATTTGATGTATGACTCGAATCAATATTTGGATGAAAAGCTTAATAGTTATCTTGAAGATGTTCCTTGCACTATAGAGGAAGAAATTTCAGATTTGGTTTTCATTGTTCAAGATGACGAAAAGATTGAAGCATTATCTTGTTCCAAAGATGAAGATTTGATTTTTACAGTTTCCAATGATGATAAAGATTTGATTCTTGTTGATGATGCTCAAGAAGAGGAAAAGAATGGATCTTTTCCATGTCATGTTTATAAAGATTTGATTTTGCAGAAAAGATTTAATCTTTTTCATAAGAAGGCAAGTTCTAGAGACATTGAGTAGTTTGTTAATCATTGCTCAATCTTTAATATATTGTCGTTGGTGATCTTGTTAAAGTTCGTTCGACTCATATGGATGATTTCTTGGACTGTTTTGCTGATCAAACTTGAGGTCAAGTTTCTTTGAAGAAGGGGAGTATGATGCATGGCACATGCAAAGATTACTTCATCAACTATCTTATTTGCTTTATTAGGTTGTTGCATGATTTTACTTTACTCTTAAAGTGAAGGTTTTTCATGTAACCAAAAATATGTCTTTTATTATGTTTGTTAGTTAAATTAGTTAATCAATGTCACTAAGTTGTTTTTATTTTCAGTTTGGTTGTAATAAGTTGGCCGAAAATTGAGTTGTAATAAGGGATCGCTTAGGCATGTGGTTTTGTAAGATTTATGGAAAGTTTTGCAAACCTTTCCTAAATCCAATGTTTCCTTAAGTTGTGCTAGATTCTAGGCTTTAATTTAGGAGAAACTTTCCTTATTTCTTGCTTAGGGAATCCGGTCATGATATAGCTTGGAGGGCAAGGTTGTTTGATCATCCTATATAAATACACGTCTATTCCATAATAAAAGAGAGATGAAGTGATTTGAGAATTTGTGAGTGTTGCTTATTTCGGTTGTTAACCAAAACAATACTTGTTGCGACTTGTATTCATCTTCTAATTGTGATTAGGAAGAGACCCTCTAATTCCTGCGAGAATCAAGAGTACTACCCTTATTTTTATTTCTTATTTTCAGTTTTCAATCATAAAAACACCATAAAAACGTCAAATAGAATCTAGGGTAAACATTGTGAATTTTCGGACTTGTAAATTCATATCAGTTGGTATCAGAGCAGTGTGGTTGTAGAGGCGCGTGAGGGATCGTGAAAGCTTGGATTAATCTAAAATTTTGTGTGGTGGCAGTAGACATCTTGGCGTTTATTGTGTCCAAATTTCATGGCAATCCGATCAGTAACAAAGTCATAGCAACCAGAAACATTTGCGTAAACTTTCTGGCTGATTCAATCAGTTCTAAGGTAAACTTTAGGAAACTCGTTCTCCTAGCATATAACGAATTTTTGAGAGTTTCTTGGCTGAGCATTGGACTACTTTTTGTCTAGTTTATGACTGGAAAGTTTCATAATTTTTGAAGAACTTTTGCTAATTAATTGAGCACGTTTTGGATAATGAGTTAGTCTTGCGTGGACCTGGTCCACAATAATATTTATTGTGGACCAAAACCACTTATTTAACATAGTGATCCTTTTTTTTCCATATAGTAACCTTTTTAAATTTTAAGTTACACTATACAGTTACTATCTACCATAGTTACTGTTTTTTTTAATATAGTAACTATTTCTCACATTAGTTTATCATGATGAAATTTTCACTTTGTGACATAGTAACCCTTTTTTTTCATATTCAAACTTCATAATTTATATCTATTCATCTTTTATATATTTTTATTTTTTAAATAGTGATTCTTTTTTTTCCTAAATAACATGAATTAGCATTAGATCCACACTAATTTAGTGTGGACCAAGTCCACATAAGTTTTTTACTTGGATAATTGGTCAAAACCGATCTATTCTGGAGCAGTTTTGTGAGAATTAAAACTGCCAACAATTGGTTGGGTATTTGTTGATGAAATTTTGGTCGAGTGTTCCAGACATATAGGGCTATGTTGTGACACAATTTCATGAAATTTCGAGCTGTTTTACTTAGGTTTTAAATCTCGGACGTTTATTGAAATTTTCTGGACAGTTTCTGCATTATATTAAACCCACTATGAATTGTCCTTTCTATTCTTTTGATGAGTTAACAACTGGTGAAATTCTTGAGGAATTATCACTACGACTACAACTAAAGTGGGATTTGATGTATGACTCGAATCAATATTTGGATGAAAAGCTTAATAGTTATCTTGAAGATGTTCTTTGCACTATAGAGGAAGAAATTTCAGATTTGGTTTTCATTGTTCAAGATGACGAAAAGATTGAAACGTTATCTTGTTCCAAAGATGAAGATTTGATTTTTACAGTTTCCCATGATGATAAAAAGATTTGATTCTTGTTGATGATGCTCAAGAAGAGGAAAAGAATGGATCTTTTCCATGTCATGTTTATAAAGATTTGATTTTGCAGAAAAGATTTAATCTTTTTTCATAAGAAGACAAGTTCTAGAGACATTGAGTAGTTTGTTAATCATTGCTCAATCTTTAATATATTGTCGTTGGTGATCTTGTTAAACTTCGTTCGACTCAAATGGATGATTTCTTGGACTGTTTTGCTGATCAAACTTGAGGTCAAGTTTCTTTGAAGAAGGGGAGTATGATGCATGGCACATGCAAAGATTACTTCATCAACTATCATATTTGCTTTATTAGGTTGTTGCATGGTTTTACTTTACTCTTAAAGTGAAGGTTTTTCATGTAACCAAAAATATGTCTTTTATTATGTTTGTTAGTTAAATTAGTTAATCAATGTCACTAAGTTGTTTTTATTTTCAGTTTGGTTGTAATAAGTTGGCCGAAAATTGAGTTGTAATAAGGGATGGCTTAGGCGTGTGGTTTGTAAGATTTAAAGAAAGTTTTGCAAAGCTTTCCTAAATCCAATGTTTCCTTAAGTTGTGCTAGATTCTAGGCTTTAATTTAGGAGAAACTTTCCTTATTTCTTGCTTAGGGAATCCGGTCATGATATAGCTTGGAGGGCAAGGTTGTTTGCTCATCCTATATAAATACACGTCTAGTCCATAATAAAAGAGAGATGAATTGATTTGAGAATTTGTTAGCGTTGCTTATTTCGGTTGTTAACCAAAATAATACTTGCTTGTTGCGACTTGTATTCATCTTCTAATTGTGAATAGGAAGAGACCCTCTAATTCCTGCGAGAATCAAGAGTACTATCCTTATTTTTATTTCTTATTTTCAGTTTTCATTCATAAAAACGATATAAAAACATCACTTAGAATCTAGGGTAAACATTGTGAATTTTCGGACTTGTAAATTCATATCAGTTGATATCAGAGCAGTGTGGTTGTAGAGGCGCGTGAGGGAGCGTGAAAGCTTGTATTAATCTAAAATATTGTGTGGTGGCAGTAGACATCTTGACGTTTATTGTGTCCAAATTTCGTGGCTATCCGATCAGTAACAAAGTCACAGCAACCAGAAACATTTGCGTAAACTTTCTGGCTGATTCAATCAGTTCTAAGGTAAACTTTAGTAAACTCGTTCTCCTAGCATATAACGAATTTTTGAGAGTTTCTTGGCTTAGTATTGGACTAATTATAATCTAGTTTATGACTGGAAAGTTTCATAATTTTTGAAGAACTTTTGCTAATTAATTGAGCACGTTTTGGATAATTGGTCAAAATCGATCTATTCTGGAGAAGTTTTGTGAGAATTAAAACTGCCAACAATTGGTTGGGTATTTGTTGATAAAATTTTGGTCGAGTGTTCCAGACATGTAGGGCTATGTTGTGACACAATTTCATGAAATTTTGAGCTGTTTTACTTAGGTTTTAAATCTCGGACGTTTATTGAAATTTTCTGGACAGTTTCTGCATTATATTATACCCACTATGAATTGTCCTTTCTATTCTTTTGATGAGTTAACAACTGATGAAATTCTTGAGGAATTATCACTAAGACTACAACTAAAGTGGGATTTGATGTATGACTCGAATCAATATTTGGATGAAAAGCTTAATAGTTATCTTGAAGATGTTCCTTGCACTATAGAGGAAGAAATTTCAGATTTGGTTTTCATTGTTCAAGATGACGAAAAGATTGAAACTTTATCTTGTTCCAAAGATGAAGATTTTATTTTTACAGTTTCCCATGATGATAAAGATTTGATTCTTGTTGAAAATGCTCAAGAAGAGGAAAAGAATGGATCTTTTCCATGTCATGTTTATAAAGATTTGATTTTGCAGAAAAGATTTAATCTTTTTCATAAGAAGACAAGTTCTAGAGACATTGAGTAGTTTGTTAATCATTGCTCAATCATTAATATATTGTCGTTGGTGATCTTGTTAAAGTTCGTTCGACTCATATGAATGATTTCTTGGACTGTTTTGCTGATCAAACTTGAGGTCAAGTTTCTTTGAAGAAGGGGAGTATGATGCATGGCACATGCAAAGATTACTTCATCAACTATCTTATTTGCTTTATTAGGTTGTTGCATGGTTTTACTTTACTCTTAAAGTGAAGGTTTTTCATGTAACCAAAAATATGTCTTTTATTATGTTTGTTAGTTAAATTAGTTAATCAATGTCACTAAGTTGTTTTTATTTTCAGTTTGGTTGTAATAAGTTGGCCGAAAATTGAGTTGTAATAAGGGATGGCTTAGGCGTGTGGTTTGTAAGATTTAAAGAAAGTTTTGCAAAGCTTTCCTAAATCCAATGTTTCCTTAAGTTGTGCTAGATTCTAGGCTTTAATTTAGGAGAAACTTTCCTTATTTCTTGCTTAGGGAATCCGGTCATGATATAGCTTGGAGGGCAAGGTTGTATGCTCATCCTATATAAATACACGTCTAGTCCATAATAAAAGAGAGATGAATTGATTTGAGAATTTGTGAGCGTTGCTTATTTCGGTTGTTAACCAAAACAATACTTGTTGCGACTTGTATTCATCTTCTAATTGTGATTAGGAAGAGACCCTCTAATTCCTGCGAGAATCAAGAGTACTATCCTTATTTTTATTTTTTATTTTCAGTTTTCATTCATAAAAACACCATAAAAACGTCACTTAGAATCTAGGGTAAACATTGTGAATTTTCGGACTTGTAAATTCATATCAGTTGGTATCAGAGCAGTGTGGTTGTAGAGGCGCTTGAGGGATCGTGCAAGCTTGGATTAATCTAAAATTTTGTGTGGTGGCAGTGGACATCTTGACGTTTATTGTGTCCAAATTTCGTGGCAATCCGATCAGTAACAAAGTCACAGAAACCAGAAACATTTGCGTAAACTTTCTGGCTGATTCAATCAGTTCTAAGGTAAATTTTAGGAAATTCATTTTCCTAGCATATACCGAATTTTTGATAGTTTCTTGGCTTATGATTAGACTACTTTTTGTCTAGTTTAAAACTGGAAAGTTTCATAATTTTTGAAGAACTTTTGCTAATTAATTGAGCACGTTTTGGATAATTGGTCAAAATCGATCTATTCTGGAGCAGTTTTGTGAGAATTAAAACTGCAAACAATTGGTTGGGTATTTGTTGATGAAATTTTGGTCGAGTGTTCCAAACATATAGGGCTATGTTGTGACACAATTTCATGAAATTTCGAGCTGTTTTACTTAGGTTTTAAATCTCGGACGTTTATTGAAATTATCTGGACAGTTTCTGCATTATATTAAACCCACTATGAATTGTCCTTTCTATTCTTATGATGAGTTAACAACTGTTGACATTCTTGAGGAACTATCACTACGACTACAACTAAAGTGGGATTTGATGTATGACTCGAATCAATATTTGGATGAAAAGCTTAATAGTTATCTTGAAGATGTTCCTTGCACTATAGAGGAAGAAATTTCAGATTTGGTTTTCATTGTTCAAGATGACGAAAAGATTGAAACTTTATCTTGTTCCAAAGATGAAGATTTTATTTTTACAGTTTCCCATGATGATAAAGATTTGATTCTTGTTGAAAATGCTCAAGAAGAGGAAAAGAATGGATCTTTTCCATGTCATGTTTATAAAGATTTGATTTTGCAGAAAAGATTTAATCTTTTTCATAAGAAGACAAGTTCTAGAGACATTGAGTAGTTTGTTAATCATTGCTCAATCATTAATATATTGTCGTTGGTGATCTTGTTAAAGTTCGTTCGACTAATATGGATGATTTCTTGGACTGTTTTGCTGATCAAACTTGAGGTCAAGTTTCTTTGAAGAAGGGGAGTATGATGCATGGCACATGCAAAGATTACTTCATCAACTATCTTATTTGCTTTATTAGGTTGTTGCATGATTTTACTTTACTCTTAAAGTGAAGGTTTTTCATGTAACCAAAAATATGTCTTTTATTATGTTTGTTAGTTAAATTAGTTAATCAATGTCACTAAGTTGTTTTTATTTTCAGTTTGGTTGTAATAAGTTGGCCGAAAATTGAGTTGTAATAAGGGATGGCTTAGGCGTGTGGTTTGTAAGATTTAAAGAAAGTTTTGCAAAGCTTTCCTAAATCCAATGTTTCCTTAAGTTGTGCTAGATTCTAGGCTTTAATTTAGGAGAAACTTTCCTTATTTCTTGCTTAGGGAATCCGGTCATGATATAGCTTGGAGGGCAAGGTTGTATGCTCATCCTATATAAATACACGTCTAGTCCATAATAAAAGAGAGATGAATTGATTTGAGAATTTGTGAGCGTTGCTTATTTCGGTTGTTAACCAAAACAATACTTGTTGCGACTTGTATTCATCTTCTAATTGTGATTAGGAAGAGACCCTCTAATTCCTGCGAGAATCAAGAGTACTATCCTTATTTTTATTTCTTATTTTCAGTTTTCATTCATAAAAACACCATAAAAACGTCACTTAGAATCTAGGGTAAACATTGTGAATTTTCGGACTTGTAAATTCATATCAGTTGGTATCAGAGCAGTGTGGTTGTAGAGGCGCTTGAGGGATCGTGCAAGCTTGGATTAATCTAAAATTTTGTGTGGTGGCAGTGGACATCTTGACGTTTATTGTGTCCAAATTTCGTGGCAATCCGATCAGTAACAAAGTCACAGAAACCAGAAACATTTGCGTAAACTTTCTGGCTGATTCAATCAGTTCTAAGGTAAATTTTAGGAAATTCATTTTCCTAGCATATACCGAATTTTTGATAGTTTCTTGGCTTATAATTAGACTACTTTTTGTCTAGTTTAAAACTGGAAAGTTTCATAATTTTTGAAGAACTTTTGCTAATTAATTGAGCACGTTTTGGATAATTGGTCAAAATCGATCTATTCTGGAGCAGTTTTGTGAGAATTAAAACTGCAAACAATTGGTTGGGTATTTGTTGATGAAATTTTGGTCGAGTGTTCCAAACATATAGGGCTATGTTGTGACACAATTTCATGAAATTTCGAGCTGTTTTACTTAGGTTTTAAATCTCGGACGTTTATTGAAATTATCTCGGACAGTTTCTGCATTATATTAAACCCACTATGAATTGTCCTTTCTATTCTTATGATGAGTTAACAACTGTTGACATTCTTGAGGAATTATCACTACGACTACAACTAAAGTGGGATTTGATGTATGACTCGAATCAATATTTGGATGAAAAGTTTAATAGTTATCTTGAAGATGTTCCTTGCACTATAGAGGAAGAAATTTCAGATTTGGTTTTCATTGTTCAAGATGACGAAAAGATTGAAAGTTTATCTTGTTCCAAATATGAAGATTTGATTTTTACAGTTTCCCATGATGATAAAGATTTGATTCTTGTTGATGATGCTCAAGAAGAGTGTTGGAAAACAATCACAATGTGTTAGCATGTAGCAGGTGGAAGAGAACAAGGAAGGAGAAGAAAAGAACATGAAGATTGAGCACAAAGAAGGGGAGACGCCAGGCAGAAGCTTGTGCCCGGCTCGCGCACTAGAAGTGCCCGGGTCGGGCACTTCGGGCAAAACTGGGGTTTTGTCAGTTTCCAGTGCCCGGGTCGCGCACCTAAAGTGCCCGGGTCGCGCACTTCGACGGAATGCGTGATCTTGCTTGCTTGCGAAGTCGATCTTGTTTATTTTCTTATTTATTTTGTTTCCTTGTTTATTTTGTTTCCTTGTTTATCTTTTACGTATTTGTTATTTTATTCCTATTTACTAGAGGTGGATGTATTTAGGAAATAAGATAGAATTTTGGTAAGTAATCTTTTAAGGAATTGGACTTGGAGATCAAGTTCTTCTCCTAAAAAGGATTAGGGTTGTTTAGTATAAATAGGGGAGTCTTTTAGGCTAAACTATGTGGGGAATAACTGAGAGGGATTGTATGATTGTTGTGAGGTTGAATACAATTAATACAATACATTATTCTTGAGGGGAGGAAATTTAAATTTCCTCATTAAACACTTGTCTATATTCTCTATAATTTCTTGCTATACTTTGCATTGCAATTCTATTTTGTGAGGAGAGTCTTATACTTTTGTGAGCAACGATTCTGGTAACCTTTAGCCCACGCTTCCGTTTCAACAATTGGTATCCGAGCTTTTGGTTAGTTTCGTGCAATGGAAGATTTTAAGGCTAAATACAAAGTAGATTTGTTTGATGGGAAAACGAATTATTCGCTGTGGCAAAGTACAATCAAGGATGTTCTTGTTCATCAAGGTCTCCACAAAACCTTGAAGGACAAGAATCCGGATGAGGTGGATAAAGACAAGTGGGAGGATATGCAACTTCGAGCTACTAGCACGATTCGATTATCCCTTGCGCCGGAAATCAAGTACAACGTGTTGGATGAAACAAATCCAAAAGATTTGTGGGACAAATTGACGAAGATGTATGCGTCAAAGTCTTTGGCTAACAAGTTACTCTTGAAAAAGGATCTTTACGCTCTTGAGATGGAGGATGGGACATCTCTACAAGATCATCTAAACAAGTTCAATGGCTTGATCACCCAATTGGCAAGTTTGGATGTGAAGATTGAGGAGGAGGACAAGGCAATACTCTTGTTGGCGTCTCTTCCCAAGAAGTATAACCCGGTAATTACAAGTTTGCTTGTTGGGAAGACTACTATTGCTTTGGACGATACTGTGGTGGCCCTAATCGAGGCGGAGAGATTCATGAGTCAAGGAGGATCGTCAAGCTATGAAGGAGCGGGGTTAGTAGCCGAAGGAAGCAAGAGGAAGGGCAAGAAGAAGGCAAACAACCTCAACATCAAGTGTTGGGTACTTGTGAGGGAGGATGGACACATTCAAACGAAGTGTTCTAAGTACAAAGAAGACTTGAGAGCTTTGAAGAATGTGAGAGGTGGTGAGGCTTCTATTGCTATTAATGAGGCGGATATGTGTCTCATGGTGGAAGAATCAAAAGGTCATGAGGAGGAATGGATCTTAGATTCGGGATGTTCTCAACACATGTGTTCTAGGAAAGAGTGGTTTAGTTCCTATGAGCATGTTGATGGGTTACATGTCTCTTTGCCTAGTGGAGAGGAGGTGAAGATTGAGGGGGTCGGTGTTGTGGAGATCAAGCTCCAAAACGATCAAGTTGCAACTTTAGCCGAGGTTAGACATGTCCCAAGGCTACGGAGGAATCTAATTTCTTTACGGAGGTTGGATAAGTTGGGGTATGAGGTTCATATGCGCAATGGACTTCTAATGGTTACCAATTAGGAGGTGGTGATCATGCATGGTAAGAGGAATAAGCAAAATCTTTTCATAATGGAGCATGGAGGGATTTTAGCTCAAGGGGAGACGTGTAACACATTGAACTTGAGGGGAGAATTGTTGGAAAACAATCACAATGTGTTAGCATGTAGCAGGTGGAAGAGAACAAGGAAGGAGAAGAAAAGAACGTGAAGATTGAGCACGACGAAGGGGGGAGACGCCAGGCAGAAGCTTGTGCCCGGCTCGCGCACTAGAAGTGCCCGGGTCGGGCACTTCGGGCAAAACTGGGGTTTTGTCAGTTTCCAGTGCCCGGGTCGCGCACTTCGACGGAATGCGCGATCTTGCTTGCTTGCGAAGTCGATCTTGTTTATTTTCTTGTTTATTTTGTTTCCTTGTTTATCTTTTACGTATTTGTTATTTTATTCCTATTTACTAGAGGTGGATGTATTTAGGAAATAAGATAGAATTTTGGTAAGTAATCTTTTAAGGAATTAGACTTGGAGATCAAGTTCTTCTCCTAAAAAGGATTAGGGTTGTTTAGTATAAATAGGGGAGTCTTTTAGGCTAAACTATGTGGAGAATAACTAAGAGGGATTGTATGATTGTTGTGAGGTTGAATACAATTAATACAATACATTATTCTTGAGGGGAGGAAATTCAAATTTCCTCATTAAACACTTGTCTATATTCTCTATAATTTCTTGCTATACTTTGCATTGCAATTCTATTTTGTGAGGAGAGTCTTATACTTTTGTGAGCAACGATTCTGGTAACCTTTAGCCCACGCTTCCGTTTCAACAAAGAGGAAAAGAATGGATCTTTTCCATGTCATGTTTATAAAGATTTGATTTTGCAGAAAAGATTTAATCTTTTTCATAAGAAGGCAAGTTCTAGAGACATTGAGTAGTTTGTTAATCATTGCTCAATCTTTAATATATTGTCGTTGGTGATCTTGTTAAAGTTCGTTCGATTCATATGGATGATTTATTGGACTGTTTTGCTGATAAAACATGTGGTCAAGTTTCTTTGAAGAAGGGGAGTATGATGCATGGCACATGCAAAGATTACTTCATCAACTATCTTATTTGCTTTTTTAGGTTGTTGCGTGGTTTTACTTTACTCTTAAACTCGAAGGTTTTTCATGTAACGAACAATATGTATTTTATTAAGTTTGTTAGTTAAATTAGTTAATCAATGTCACTAAGTTGTTTTTATTTTCAGTTTAGTTGTAATAAGTTGGCCGAAAATTGAGTTGTAATAAAGGATGGTTAGGCGTGTGGTTTTGTAAGATTTATGGAAAGTTTTGCAAAGCTTTCCTAAATCCAATGTTTCCTTAAGTTGTGCTAGATTCTAGGCTTTAATTTTGGAGAAACTTTCCTTATTTCTTGCTTAGGGAATCCGGTCATGATATAGCTTGGAGGACAAGGTTGTTTGCTCATCCTATATAAGTACACGTCTAGTCCGAAATAAAAGAGAGATGAATTGATTTGAGAATTTGTGAGCGTTGCTTATTTCGGTTGTTAACCAAAACAATACTTGTTGCGACTTGTATTCATCTTCTAATTGCGATTAGGAAGAGACCCTCTAATTCCTGCGAGAAACAAGAATTATATCCTAATTTTATTTCTTATTTTCAGATTTCATTCATAAAAACACCATAAAAACGTCATTTAGAATCTAGGGTAAACATTGTGAATTTTCGGACTTGTAAATTCATATCAGTTAGTATTAGAGCAGTGTGGTTGTAGAGGCCTGTGAAGGATCGTGAAAGCTTGGATTAATCTAAAATTTTGTGTGGTGGCAGTAGACATCTTGACGTTTATTTTTTCCAAATTTCGTGGCAATCCGATCAGTAACAAAGTCACAGCTACCAGAAACATTTGCGTAAACTTTCTGGCTGATTCAATCAGTTCTAAGGTGAACGTTAGGAAACTCGTTCTCCTAGCATATAACGAATTTTGGAGAGTTTCTTGGCTTACCATTGGACTAATTTTTGTCTAGTTTAAGACTGGAAAGTTTCATAATTTTTGAAGAACTTTTGCTAATTAATTGAGCACGTTTTGTATAATTGGTCAAAATCTATCTATTCTGGAGCAGTTTTGTGAGAATTAAAACTACAAACAATTGGTTGGGTATTTGTTGATGAAATTTTGGTCGAGTGTTCCAGACATATAAAGCTATGTTGTGACAAAATGTCATGAACTTTCGAGCTGTTTTACTTAGGTTTTAAATCTCGGACTTTTATTGAAATTTTCTGGACAGTTTCTGCATTATATTAAACCCACTATGAATTGTCCTTTCTATTCATATGATGAGTTAACAACTGATGAAATTCTTGAGGAATTATCACTACAACTACAACCAAAGTGGGATTTGATGTATGACTCGAATCAATATTTGGATGAAAAGCTTAATAGTTATCTTGAAGATGTGCCTTGCACTATAGAGAAAGAAATTTCAGATTTGGTTTTCATTGTTCAAGATGACGAAAAGATTAAAACTTTATCTTGTTCCAAAGATGAAGATTTGATTTTTACAGTTTCCCATGATGATAAGGATTTGATTCTTGTTGATGATGCTCAAGAAGAGGAAAAGAATGGATCTTTTCCATGTCATGTTTATAAAGATTTGATTTTGCTGGAAAAGATTTAATCTTTTTCATAAGAAGGCAAGTTCTAGAGACATTGAGTTGTTTGTTAATCATTGCTCAATGTTTAATATATTGTCGTTGGTGATCTTGTTAAAGTTCGTTCGATTCATATGGATGATTTCTTGGACTGTTTTGCTGATCAAACTTGAGGTCAAGTTTCTTTGAAGAAGGGGAGTATGATGCATGGCACATGCAAAGATTATTTCATCAACTATCTTATTTGCTTTATTAGGTTGTTGCATGGTTTTACTTAACTCTTAAAGTGAAGGTTTTTCATGTATCCAAAAAATTGTCTTTTATTATGTTTGTTAGTTAAATTAGTTAATCAATGTCATTAAGTTGTTTTTATTTTCAGTTTGGTTGTAATAAGTTGGTCGAAAATTGAGTTGTAATAAGAGATGGCTTAGGCGTGTGGTTTTGTAAGATTTATGGAAAGTTTTGCAAAGCTTTTCTAAATCCAATGTTTCCTTAAGTTGTGCTGGATTCTAGGCTTTAATTTTGGGGAAACTTTCCTTATTTCTTGCTTAGGGAATCCGGTCATGATATAGCTTGGAGAGCAAGGTTGTTTGCTCATCCTATATAAGTACACGTCTAGTCCATAATAAAAGAGAGATGAATTGATTTGAGAATTTGTGAGCGTTGCTTATTTCGGTTATTAACCAAAACAATACTTGTTGCGACTTGTATTCATCTTCTAATTGCGATTAGGAAGAGACCCTCTAATTCCTGCGAAAATCAAGAGTACTATCTTTATTTTTATTTCTTATTTTCAGTTTTCATTCATAAAAACGTCACTTAGAATCTAGGGTAAACATTGTGAATTTTCGGACTTGTAAATTCATATCAGTTGGTATCAGAGCAGTGTGGTTGTAGAGGCGCGTGAAGATTCGTAAAAGCATGGATTAATCTAAAATTTTGTGTGGTGGCAGTAGACATCTTGACGTTTATTGTGTCCAAATTTCGTGGCAATCCGATCAGTAACACAGTCATAGCAACCAGAAACATTTACGTAAACTTTCTAGCTGATTAAATCAGTTCTAAGGTAAATTTTAGGAAACTTGTTCTCCTAGCATATAACGAATTTTTGAGAGTTTCTTAGCTTAGAATTGGACTACTTTTTGATTAGTTTAAGACTGGAATATTTTATAATTTTTGAAGAACTTTTGCTAATTAATTAAGCTTGTTTTTTATAATTGGTCAAAACCGATCTATTCTGGAGCAGTTTTGTGAGAATTAAAACTGCAAACAATTGGTTGGGTATTGGTTGATTAAATTTTGTTCGAGTGTTCCAGATATATAGGGCTATGTTGTGACAAAATGTCATGAAATTTCGAGCTGTTTTACTTAGGTTTTAAATCTCGTACGTTTATTGAAATTTTACGGGCAGTTTCGCATTATATTAAACCCACTATGAATTGTCCTTTCTATTCTTATGATGAGTTAACAAGCGATGAAATTCTTGAGGAATTATCACTACGACTACAAACAAAGTGGGATTTGATGTATGACTCGAATCAATATTTGGATGAAAAGCTTAATAGTTATCTTGAAGATGTGCCTTGCACTATAGAGGATGCAATTTCAGATTTGGTTTTCATTGATCAAGATGACGAAAAGATTGAAACTTTATCTTGTTCCAAATATGAAGATTTGATTTTTACAGTTTCCCATGATGATAAAGATTTGATTCTTGTTGATGATGCTCAAGAAGAGGAAAAGAATAGATCTTTTCCATGTCATGTTTATAAAGATTTGATTTTGCAGAAAAGATTTAATCTTTGTCATAAGAAGGCAAGTTCTAGAGACATTGAGTTGTTTGTTAACCATTGCTCAATCTTTAATATATTGTCGTTGGTGATCTTGTTAAAGTCCGTTCGATTCATATGGATGATTTCTTGGGTGCTTTTCTTGATCAAACTTGAGGTCAAGTTTCTTTGAAGAAGGGGAGTATGATGCATGGCACATGCAAAGATTACTTCATCAACTATCTTATTTGCTTTATTAGGTTGTTGCATGGTTTTACTTTACTCTTAAAGTGAAGGTTTTTCATGTAACCAAAAATATGACTTTTACTATGTTTGTTAGTTAAATTACAGGCGCAAGAATCAATCCGAAATGTTTTCCGAGATAAAAGTTATGGGCAAAATACTTTTCACGTTCAATGTAGGACACTACCTGTACTAAAAATCCAACTTCATTTTTTCCAGATTCTGACGTAACAGAGCTATAGAGCATGGAAAAAACCACTTTAGGCACAAAAATCATTAGAAATGTTTTTCGGGCTAAGAGTTATGCCAAAAAACACTTTTTTCAGTTTCTACGCAGGGCAAAACTGGAACGAAAAATACGACTTTATTTTTTTTTTCCCATTCGGACTTGAGGAATCTGTTGAGCATGGAAAAATGCTACTTTAGGCGCAAGAATCAATCAGAAATGTTTTCCGAGATAAAAGGTATGGGCAAAAGACTTTTCCCGTTCAATGTAAGGCACTACGTGTACGTAAAATCGAACTTCATTTTTTCCAGATTCTGACATGACAGAGCTGTAGAGCATGGAAAAAAACCATTTTAGGCACAAGAATCGTTTAGAAATGTTTTTCGGGCTAAGAGTTATGCTAAAAATACTTTTCAGTTTCTACGGGGGCCACAACTGGTACGAAAAACCCGACTTCATTTTTTTTCCCATTTTGACTTGAGGTATGTATTGAGCATGGAAAAATGCTACTTCAGGCGCAAAAATCAATCATAAATGTTTTCTGAGATAAAAGTTATGGGCAAAATACTTTTCACGTTCAATGTATGGCACTACCTGTACGAAAAATCCAACTTCATTTTTTCCATATTCGACGTGACATAGCTATAGAGCATGGAAAAAAACCACTTTAGGCACAAGAATCATTAGAAATGTTTTTCGGGCAAAGAGTTATGCCAAAAACACTTTTTCAGTTTCTACGCAGGGCACAAGTGGTACGAAAAATCCGACTTCATTTTTTTCCCATTCGGACTTGAGGAATCTGTTGAGCATGGAAAAATGCTACTTTAGGGCAAGAATTAATCATAAATTTTTTCCGAGATGAAAGCTATGGGAAAAACACTTTTCACGTTCAATGTATGGCACTACCTGTACGAAAAATCCAACTTCATTTTTTCCATATTCTGACGTGACATAGCTATAGAGCATGGAAAAAAACCACTTTAGGCACAAGAATCATTAGAATTGTTTTTCGGGCAAAGAGTTATGCCAAAAACACTTTTCAGTTTCTACGTAGGGCACAACTGGTACGAAAAATCCGACTTCGTTTTTTTCCAATTCGGACTTGAGGAATCTGTTGTGCATGGAAAAATGCTACTTTAGGCGCAAGAATCAATCCGAAATATTTTCCGAGATAAAATTTATGGGACAAATACCATTTACGTTCAATGTATGGCACTACCTGTACAAAAAATCGATCTTCATTATTTCCATATTCTGACGTGACAGAGCTAGAGAGCATGGATAAAAACCACTTTAGGCAAAAGAATCATTTGAAATGTTTTTCGGGATAAAAACACTTTTCAGTTTCTATGCAGGAAACAACTGGTACGAAAAATCCGACTTCATTTTTTTCCCATTCGGACTTGAGGAATCTGTTGAGAATGGAAAAATGGTACTTTAGGCGCAAGAATCAATCAGAAATGTTTTCAGAGATAAAAGTCATGGGCAAAATTCTATTCACGTTCAATGTAGAGCACTACGTGTACGAAAAATCCGACCTCATTTTTTCCAGATTCTGACGTGACAGAGCTATAGAGCATGGAAAAAAACCACTTTAGGCACAAGAAACGTTTAGAAATGTTTTTCGGGATAAGAGTTATGCCAAAAACACTTTTCAGTTTCTACGGGGGGCACAACTGGTACGAAAAATCCGACTTCATTTTTTTCCCCATTTTGACTTGAGGAATGTGTTGAGAATGGAAAAATGCTACTTCAGGCGCAAGAATCAATCAGAAAAGGTTTCCGAGATAAAAGTTATGGTCAAAATACTTTTCACGTTCAATATAGAGCACTACGTGTACGAAAAATCCGACCTCATTTTTTCCAGATTCTGACGTTACAGAGCTATAGAGCATGGAAAAAAACCACTTTAGGCACAAGAAACGTTTAGAAATGGTTTTCGGGCTATGAGTTATGCCAAAAACACTTTTCAGTTTCAACGGGGGGCACAACTGGTACGAAAAATCCGATTTCATTGTTTTCCCATTTTGACTTGAGGAATGTGTTGAGCATGGAAAAATTCTACTTCAGGCGCAAGAATCAATCAGAAATGTTTTCCGAGATAAAAGTTATGGGCAAAATACTTTTGACGTTCAATGTATGACACTACCTGTACGTAAAATCCAACTTTATTTTTTCC
Organism: Beta corolliflora; assembly: GCA_947648045.1. Taxonomy (NCBI): domain Eukaryota; kingdom Viridiplantae; phylum Streptophyta; class Magnoliopsida; order Caryophyllales; family Amaranthaceae; genus Beta; species Beta corolliflora. The sequence continues at coordinate 218,243 of CANSZD010003081.1, read as the reverse complement.
AGATTCTGACGTGACATAGCTATAGAGCATGGGAAAAAACCACTTTAGGCACAAGAATCATTAGAAATGTTTTTCGGGCTAAGAGTTATGCCAAAAAACACTTTTTCCAGTTTCTACGCAGGGCACAACTGGTACGAAAAATCCGAATTCATTTTTTTTCCATTCGGACTTGAGGAATCTGTTGAACATGGAAAAATGGTACTTTAGGCGCAAGAATCAATCAGAAATGTTTTCCGAGATAAAAGTTATGGGCAAAATACTTTTCCGTTCAATGTAGGGCACTACGGGTACGAAAAATCGAACTTCATTTTTTCCAGATTCTGACGTGACAGACCTATAGAGCATGGAAAAGACTCACTTTAGGCACAAGAATCATTAGAATTGTTTTTCTGGCTAAGAGTTATGCCTAAAACACTTTTCAGTTTCTATGGGGGGCACAACTGGTACGAAAAATCCGACTTCATTTTTTTCCCATTCGGACTTGAGGATTGTGTTGAGCATCGAAAAATGCTACTTTAGGCGCAAGAATCAATCAGAAATGTTTTCCGAGAACAAAGTTTTGGGCAAAAATACTTTTCACGTTCAATGTAGGGCACTACGTGAACGAAAAATCCGACTTCATTTTTTCCAGATTCTAACATGACATAGCTATACAGCATGAAAAAAACCACTTTAGGCACAAGAATCGTTTAGAAATGTTTTTCGGGCTAAGAGATATGCCCAAAACACTTTTCAGTTTCTATGCAGGGCACAACTGGTTTGAAAAATCCAACTTCATTTTTTCCCATTCGGACTTGAGGAATCTGTTGAGCATGGAAAAATGCTACTTTAGGCGCAAGAATCAATCCGAAATGTTTTCCGAGATAAAAGGTATGCACAAAATACCTTTTACGTTCAATGTATGGCACTACCTGTACGAAAAATCGATCTTCATTTTTTCCAGATTCCGACGTGACAGAGCTAGAGAGCATGGAAAAAAAACCACTTTAGGCACAAGAATCATTAGAAATGTTTTTCGGGATATGAGTTATGCCAAAAACACTTTTCAGTTTCTATTCAGGGCACAAATGGTACGAAAAATCCGACTTCATTTTTTTCCCATTCGAACTTGAGGAATTAGTTGAGCATGGAAAAATGCTACTTTAGGCGCAAGAGTCAATCAGAAATGTTTTCCGAGATAAAAGTTATGGGCAAAATACTTTTCCCGTTCAATGTAGGGCACTACGTGTACGAAAAATCAAACTTCATTATTTCAAGATTCTGACGTTGCAGAGCTGTAAAGCATGGAAAAAAACCACTTTAGGCACAAGAATCGTTTAGAAATGTTTTTCGGGCTAAGAGTTATGCCAAAATCACTTTTCAGTTTCTACGGGGGGCACAACTGGTACGAAAAATCCGACTTCATTGTTTTCCCATTTTGACTTGAGGAATGTGTTGAGCATCGAAAAATGCTATTTTAGGCTCAAGAATCAATCAGAAATGTTTTCCGAGAAATAAGTTATGGGCAAAAATACTTTTCACGTTCAATGTAGGGCACTACGTGAACGAAAAATCAGACTTCATTTGTCCCAGATTCTGACGTGACAGAGCTATACAGCATGAAAAAAACCACTTTAGGCACAAGAATCGTTTAGAAATGTTTTTCGGGCTAAGAGATATGCCAAAAACACTTTTCAGTTTCTATGCAGGGCACAACTGGTTTGAAAAATCCGACTTCATTTTTTTTCCTGTTCGGACTTGAGGAATCTGTTGAGCATGGAAAAATGCTACTTTAGGTGCAAGAATCAATCCGAAATGTTTTCCGAGATAATAGTTATGGGCAAAATACCTTTTACGTTCAATGTATGGCACTACCTGTACGAAAAATCGATCTTCATTTTTTCCAGATTCTAACGTGACAGAGCTAGAGAGCATGGAAAAAAACCACTTTAGGCACAAGAATAATTAGAAATGTTTTTCGGGATATGAGTTATGCCAAAAACATTTTTCAGTTTCTATGCAGGGCACAACTAGTAAGAAAAATCCGACTTTAGGCGCATGAATCAATTAGAAATGTTTTCCGAGAAAAAAGTTATGGGCAAAAATACTTTTCACGTTCAATGTAGGGCACTACGTGAACGAAAAATCCGACTTCATTTTTTCCAGATTCTGACGTGACAGAGCTATACAGCATGAAAAAAACCTCTTTAGGCACAAGAATCGTTTAGAAATGTTTTTCGGGCTAAGAGATATGCCAAAAACACTTTTCAGTTTCTATGCAGGGCACAACTGGTTTGAAAAATCCGACTTCATTTTTTTTCCCGTTCGGACTTTAGGAATCTGTTGAGCATGGAAAAATGCTACTTTAGGCGCAAGAATCAATCCGAAATGTTTTCCGAGATAAAAGTTATGGGCAAAATACCTTTTACGTTCAATGTATGGCACAACCTGTACGAAAAATCGATCTTCATTTTTTCCAGATTCTAATGTGACAGAGCTAGAGAGCATGGAAAAAAACCACTTTAGGCACAAGAATCATTAGAAATGTTTTTCGGGATATGAGTTATGCCAAAAAAACTTTTCTGTTTCTATGCAGGGCACAACTGGTACGAAAAATCCGACTTCATTTTTTTCCCATTCGGACTTGAGGAATCTGTTGAGCATGAAAAGATGCTACTTTAGGCGCTAGAGTCAATCATAAATGTTTTCCGAGATAAAAGTTATGGGCAAATTTCTTTTCATGTTCAATGTAGAGCACTACGTGTACGAAAAATCCGACCTCATTTTTTCAAGATTCTGACGTGACAGAGCTATAGAGCATGGATGAAAACCACTTTAGGCACAAGAAACGTTTAGAAATTTTTTCGGGCTAAGAGTTATGCCAAAATCACTTTTCAGTTTCTACGGGGGGCACAACTGGTACGAAAAATCCGACTTTATTTTTTTCCCATTTTGACTTGAGGAATGTGTTGAGCATGGAAAAATGCTACTTCAGGCGCAAGAATCAAGCAGAAATGTTTTCCGAGATAAAAGTTATGGGCAAAATACTTTTCACGTTCAATGTATGGCACTACCTGTACGAAAAATCCAACTTCATTTTTTCCATATTCTGACGTGACATAGCTATAGAGAATGGGAAAAAACCACTTTAAGCACAAGAATCATTAGAAATGTTTTTCGGGCTAATAGTTATGCCAAAAACACTTTTCAGTTTCTATGCTGGGCACAACTAGTTTGAAAAATCCGACTTTATTTTTTTTTCCCATTTGGACTTGAGGAATCTGTTGAGCATGGAAAAATGCTACTTTAGGCGTAAGAATCAATCCGAAATATTTTCCGAGATAAAAGTTATGGGCAAAATACCTTTTACGTTCAATGTATGGAACTACCTATACGAAAAATCGATCTTCATTTTTTCCAGATTCTGACGTGACAGAGCTAGAGAGCATGGAAAAAACCACTTTAGGCACAAGAATCATTCGATATGTTTTTCGGGATAAGAGTTATGCCAAAAACACTTTCAGTTTCTATGCAGGGCACAACTGGTATGAAAAATCCGACTTCATTTTTTTCCCATTCGGACATGAGGAATCTGTTGAGCATAGAAAAATGCTACTTTAGGCGCAAGAATCAATGAGAAATGTTTTCCGAGATAAAAGTTATGGGCAAAATTCTTTTCACGTTCAATGCAGGGCACTACGTGTACGAAAAATCTGACTTCTTTTTTTCTTGATTCGGATGTGACAGAGCTTAGAGAGTATGGAAAAAACCACTTTAGCCACAAGAATCGTTTAGAAATGTTTTCCGGGCTAAGAGTTATGCCAAAAACACTTTTCAATTTCTACGCAAGGCATAACTAGTACGAAAAATCCGACTTTATTTTTTCCCATTTTGACTTGAGGAATGTGCTGAGCATGGAAAAATGGTACTTCAGGTGCAAAAATCAATCAGAAATGTTTTCCGAGATAAAAGTTATGGGAAAAATACTTTTCACGTTCATTTTTTCCAGATTCTGACGTGACACAGCTATAGAGCATGGAAAAAAAACACTTTAGGCACAAGAATCGTTTAGAAATGCTTTTCAGGCTAAGAGTTATGCCACAAACACTTTTGTATTTCTACGCAAGGCACAACTGGTACGAAAAATCCGACTTCATTTTTTTCCCATTTTGACTTGAGGAATGTGTTGAGCATGGAAAAATGCTACTTTAGGGCAAGAATTAATCATAAATATTTTCCGAGATAAAAGTTATGGGCAAAAATACTTTTGACGTTCAATGAAGGGCACTACATGTACGAAAAATCCGACTTCATTTTTTTCAGATTCTGACGTGGCAGAGCTATAGAGCTTGGAAAAAAACCACTTTAGGCACAAGAATCGTTTAGAAATGTTTTTCGGGCTAAGAGATATGCCAAAAAGACTTTTCGGTTTCTACGGGGGCCCAACCGGTACGAAAAATCCGACTTCATTTTTTTCCCATTCTGACTTGAGGAATCTGTTGAGCTTGGAAAAATGCTACTTTAGGCGCAAGAATCAATCATAAATGTTTTCCGAGATAAAAGTTATGGGCAAAAATACTTTTCACGTTCAATGTAGGGCACTACATGTACGAAAAATCCGACCTCATTTTTTTCAGATTCTGACGTGGCAGAGCTATAGAGGATGGAAAAAAATCACTTTAGGCACAAGAATCGTTTAGAAATGTTTTTCGGGCTAAGAGATATGCCAAAAAAACTTTTCAGTTTCTACGTAGGGCACAACTGGTACGAAAAATTCGACTTCATTTTTTTCCCATTCGGACTTGAGGAATCTGTTGAGCTTGGAAAAATGCTACTTTAGGCGCAAGAATCAATCGAAATGTTTTCCGAGATAAAAATTATGGGCAAAATACTTTTCCCGTTCAATGTAGGGCACTACGTGTACGAAAAATCCGACTTCATTTTTTCCAGATTCTGACGTGACTGACCTTTAGAGCATGGAAAAAACCACATTAGCCACAAGAATCGATTAGAAATGTTTTTCGGGCTAAGAGTTATTCCAAAAACACTTTTCGGTTTCTACGGGGGCACAATTTGGACGAAAAATCCGACTTCATTTTTTTGCCCATTTTGACTTGAGGAATGTGTTGAGCATGGAAAAATACTACTTCAGGCGAAGAATCAATCGAAATGTTTTCCGAGATAAAAGTTATGGGCAAAAATACTTTTCACGTTCAATGTAGGGCACTACGTGTACGAAAAATCCGACATCATTTTTTCCAGATTCTGACGTGACAGAGCTATAGAGCATGGAAAAAAACAACATTAGGCACAAGAATCGTTTTGAAATGTTTTTCGGTCTATGAGTTATGCCAAAAACACTTTTCAGTTTCTACGCAGGGTATAACTGGTACGAAAAATCCGACTTCATTTTTTTCCCATTCGGACATGAGAAATGTGTTGAGTATGGAAAAATGGTACTTTAGGGCAAGAATTAATCATAAATGTTTTCCGAGATAAAAGTTATGGGCAAAATACTTTTCACGTTCAATGTAGGGCACTACCTATACGAAAAATCCAACTTCATTTTTTCCAGATTCTGACGTGACACAGCTATAGAGCATGGAAAAAAAACACTTTAGGCTCAAGAATCGTTTAGAAATGTTTTTCGGGCTAAGAGTTATGCCAAAAACACTTTTCGTTTCTACGCAGGGCACAACCGGGTACGAAAAATCCGACTTCATTTTTTTCCCATTTTGACTTGAGGAATGTGTTGAGCATGGAAAAATGCTACTTTAGGGCAAGAATTAATCATAAATATTTTCCGAGATAAAAGTTATGGGCAAAAATACTTTTGACGTTCAATGAAGGGCACTACATGTACGAAAAATCCGACTTCATTTTTTTCAGATTCTGACGTGGCAGAGCTATAGAGCTTGGAAAAAAACCACTTTAGGCACAAGAATCGTTTAGAAATGTTTTTCGGGCTAAGAGATATGCCAAAAAGACTTTTCAGTTTCTACGTAGGGCCCAACTGGTACGAAAAATTCGACTTCATTTTTTTCCCATTCGGACTTGAGGAATCTGTTGAGCTTGGAAAAATGCTACTTTAGGCGCAAGAATCAATCATAAATGTTTTCCGAGATAAAAGTTATGGGCAAAAATACTTTTCACGTTCAATGTAGGGCACTACATGTACGAAAAATCCGACCTCATTTTTTTCAGATTCTGACGTGGCAGAGCTATAGAGGATGGAAAAAAATCACTTTAGGCACAAGAATCGTTTAGAAATGTTTTTCGGGCTAAGAGTTATGCCAAAAAAACTTTTCGGTTTCTACGTAGGGCACAACCGGGTACGAAAAATCCGACTTCATTGTTTTCCCATTCTGACTTGAGGAATCTGTTGAGCTTGGAAAAATGCTACTTTAGGCGCAAGAATCAATCGAAATGTTTTCCGAGATAAAAATTATGGGCAAAATACTTTTCACGTTCATTGTAGGGCACAACGTGTACGAAAAATCCGACTTCATTTTTTCCAGATTCTGACGTGACTGACCTTTAGAGCATGGAAAAAACCACATTAGCCACAAGAATCGATTAGAAATGTTTTTCGGGCTAAGAGTTATTCCAAAAACACTTTTCAGTTTCTACGCAAAGCACAACTGGAACGAAAAATCCGACTTCATTTTTTTGCCCATTTTGACTTGAGGAATGTGTTGAGCATGGAAAAATGCTACTTCAGGCGGAATAATCAATCAGAATTGTTTTCCGAGATAATAGTTATGGGCAAAAATACTTTTCACGTTCAATGTAGGGCACTACGTGTACGAAAAATCCGACATCATTTTTTCCAGATTCTGACGTGACAGAGCTATAGAGCATGGAAAAAAACAACTTTAGGCACAAGAATCGTTTTGAAATGTTTTTCGGGCTAAGAGTTATGCCAAAAACACTTTTCAGTTTCTACGCAGGGCATAACTGGTACGAAAAATCCGACTTCATTTTTTTCCCATTCGGACTTGAGAAATGTGTTGAGTATGGAAAAATGGTACTTTAGGCGCAAGAATTAATCATAAATGTTTTCCGAGATAAAAGTTAAGGGCAAAATACTTTTCACGTTCAATGTAGGGCACTACCTATACGAAAAATCCAACTTCATTTTTTCCAGATTCTGACGTGACACAGCTATAGAGCATGGAAAAAAAACACTTTAGGCACAAGAATCGTTTAGAAATGTTTTTCGGGCTAAGAGTTATGCCAAAAACACTTTTCGGTTCTCTACGCAGGGCACAACCGGGTACGAAAAATCCGACTTCATTTTTTTCCCATTTTGACTTGAGGAATGTGTTGAGCATGGAAAAATGCTACTTTAGGCGCAAGAATTAATCATAAATGTTTTCCGAGATAAAAGTTATGGGCAAAAATACTTTTCACGTTCAATGTAGGGCACTACATGTACGAAAAATCCAACTTCATTTTTTCCAGATTCCGACGTGACGAGCTATAGAGCATGGAAAAAAAACCACTTTAGGCACAAGAATCGTTTAGAAATGTTTTTCGGGCTAAGAGTTATGCCAAAAACACTTTTCGGTTTCTTTACGTAGGGCCCAACCGGTACGAAAAATCCGACTTCATTTTTTTCCCATTTGGACTTGAGGAATGTGTTGAGCATGGAAAAATGCTACTTTAGGCGCAAGAATCAATCATAAATGTTTTCCGAGATAAAAGTTATGGGCAAAAATACTTTTCACGTTCAATGTAGGGCACTACATGTACGAAAAATCCAACTTCATTTTTTCCGGATTCTAACGTGACGCGAGCTATAGAGGATGGAAAAAAACCACTTTAGGCACAAGAATCGTTTAGAAATGTTTTTCGGGCTAAGAGTTATGCCAAAAAAACTTTTCGGTTTCTACGGGGCACAACCGGGTACGAAAAATCCGACTTCATTGTTTTCCCATTCGGACTTGAGGAATCTGTTGAGCTTGGAAAAATGCTACTTTAGGCGCAAGAATCAATCGAAATGTTTTCCGAGATAAAAGTTATGGGCAAAATACTTTTCACGTTCAATGTAGGGCACTACGTGTACGAAAAATCCGACTTCATTTTTTCCAGATTCCGACGTGACCCGACCTTTAGAGCATGGAAAAAACCACTTTAGGCACAAGAATCGATTAGAAATGTTTTTCGGGCTAAGAGTTATTCCAAAAACACTTTTCGGTTTCTACGTAGGGCACAACCGGGTACGAAAAATCCGACTTCATTTTTTTGCCCATTTTGACTTGAGGAATGTGTTGAGCATGGAAAAATGCTACTTTAGGCGCAAGAATCAATCGAAATGTTTTCCGAGATAATAGTTATGGGCAAAAATACTTTTCACGTTCAATGTAGGGCACTACGTGTACGAAAAATCCGACTTCATTTTTTCAGATTCTGACGTGACAGAGCTATAGAGCATGGAAAAAAACCACTTTAGGCACAAGAATCGTTTAGAAATGTTTTTCGGGCTAAGAGTTATGCCAAAAACACTTTTCGGTTTCTACGTAGGGCATAACCTGGTACGAAAAATCCGACTTCAATTTTTTTCCCATTCGGACATGAGGAATGTGTTGAGCATGGAAAAATGGTACTTTAGGCGCAAGAATTAATCATAAATGTTTTCCGAGATAAAAGTTATGGGCAAAAATACTTTTCACGTTCAATGTAGGGCACTACCTGTACGAAAAATCCAACTTCATTTTTTCCAGATTCTGACGTGACACAGCTATAGAGCATGGAAAAAAAACACTTTAGGCACAAGAATCGTTTAGAAATGCTTTTCAGGCTAAGAGTTATGCCACAAACACTTTTGAGTTTCTACGCAAGGCACAACTGGTACGAAAAATCCGACTTCATTTTTTTCCCATTTTGACTTGAGGAATGTGTTGAGCATGGAAAAATGCTACTTTAGGGCAAGAATTAATCATAAATATTTTCCGAGATAAAAGTTATGGGCAAAAATACTTTTGACGTTCAATGAAGGGCACTACATGTACGAAAAATCCGACTTCATTTTTTTCCGGATTCCGACGTGGCAGAGCTATAGAGCTTGGAAAAAAAAACACTTTAGGCACAAGAATCGTTTAGAAATGTTTTTCGGGCTAAGAGTTATGCCAAAAACACTTTTCGGTTTCTACGTAGGGCACAACCGGGTACGAAAAATCCGACTTCATTTTTTTCCCATTCGGACTTGAGGAATGCGTTGAGCTTGGAAAAATGCTACTTTAGGCGCAAGAATCAATCATAAATGTTTTCCGAGATAAAAGTTATGGGCAAAAATACTTTTCACGTTCAATGTAGGGCACTACATGTACGAAAAATCCGACCTCATTTTTTTCAGATTCGACGTGGCAGAGCTATAGAGGATGGAAAAAAATCACTTTAGGCACAAGAATCGTTTAGAAATGTTTTTCGGGCTAAGAGTTATGCCAAAAAAACTTTTCGGTTTCTACGCAGGGCACAACCGGGTACGAAAAATCCGACTTCATTTTTTTTCCCATTCTGACTTGAGGAATGTGTTGAGCTTGGAAAAATGCTACTTTAGGCGCAAGAATCAATCGAAATGTTTTCCGAGATAAAAATTATGGGTAAAATACTTTTCACGTTCAATGTAGGGCACTACGTGTACGAAAAATCCGACTTCATTTTTTCCAGATTCGACGTGAAGCCGAGCTTTAGAGCATGGAAAAAAACCACTTTAGGCACAAGAATCGATTAGAAATGTTTTTCGGGCTAAGAGTTATGCCAAAAACACTTTTCGGTTTCTACGCAAGGCACAACCGGTACGAAAAATCACTTCATTTTTTCCCATTTTGACTTGAGGAATGTGTTGAGCATGGAAAAATGCTACTTCAGGCGAAGAATCAATCGAAATTGTTTTCCGAGATAAAAGTTATGGGCAAAAATACTTTTCACGTTCAATGTAGGGCACTACGTGTACGAAAAATCCGACTTCATTTTTTCCGGATTCGACGTGACAGAGCTATAGAGCATGGAAAAAAAACCACTTTAGGCACAAGAATCATTTAGAAATGTTTTTCGGGCTAAGAGTTATGCCAAAAACACTTTTCGGTTTCTACGTAGGGCATAACCGGTACGAAAAATCCGACTTCATTTTTTTCCCATTCGGACTTGAGAAATGTGTTGAGTATGGAAAAATGCTACTTTAGGCGCAAGAATTAATCATAAATGTTTTCCGAGATAAAAGTTATGGGCAAAATAGTTTTCACGTTCAATGTAGGGCACTACCTATACGAAAAATCCAACTTCATTTTTTCCAGATTCGACGTGACAGAGCTATAGAGCATGGAAAAAAACCACTTTAGGCACAAGAATCGTTTAGAAATGTTTTTCGGGCTAAGAGTTATGCCAAAAACACTTTTCGGTTTCTACGGGGGCACAACCGGGTACGAAAAATCCGACTTCATTTTTTTCCCATTTTGACTTGAGGAATGTGTTGAGCATGGAAAAATGCTACTTCAGGCGCAAGAATCAATCGAAAATGTTTTCCGAGATAAAAGTTATGGGCAAAATACATTTCACGTTCAATGTATGGCACTACCTGTACGAAAAATCCAACTTCATTTTTTCCAGATTCTGACGTGACAGAGCTATAGAGCATGGAAAAAAACCACTTTAGGCACAAGAATCATTAGAAATGTTTTTCGGGCTAAGAGTTATGCCAAAAACACTTTTCGGTTTCTACGTAGGGCACAACTGGAAAACTCCGTAAAATTTCCATTTGAAAACTTCATTTTTTCCCCATTTTGACTTGAGGAATTGTTGAGCATGGAAAAATGCTACTTTAGGCGCAAGAATCAATCGAAATGTTTTCCGAGATAAAAGTTATGGGCAAAAATACTTTTCACGTTCAATGTAGGGCACTACGTATACGAAAAATCCGACTTCATTTTTTCAGTATTCGACGTGACGAGCTATAGAGCATGGAAAAAAACCACTTTAGGCACAAGAATCGTTTTGAAATGTTTTTCGGGCTAAGAGTTATGCCAAAAACACTTTTCGGTTTCTACGCAAGGCACAACCGGTACGAAAAATCCGACTTCATTTTTTTCCCATTTTGACTTGAGGAATGTGTTGAGCATGGAAAAATGCTACTTTAGGCGCAAGAATCAATCGAAATGTTTTCCGAGATAAAAATTATGGGCAAAATACTTTTCACGTTCAATGTAGGGCACTACGTGTACGAAAAATCCAACTTCATTTTTTCCATATTAGGACGTGACAGAGCTATAGAGCATGGAAAAAAAACCACTTTAGGCACAAGAATCGTTTAGAAATGTTTTTTGGGCTAAGAGTTATGCCAAAAACACTTTTCGGTTTCTACGTAGGGCACAACCGGTACGAAAAATCCGACTTCATTTTTTTCCCATTTTGACTTGAGGAATGTGTTGAGCATGGAAAAATGCTACTTTAGGCGCAAGAATCAATCGTAAATGTTTTCCGAGATAAAAGTTATGGGCAAAATACTTTTCACGTTCAATGTATGGCACTACCTGTACGAAAAATCCAACTTCATTTTTTCCGATTCCGACGTGACGAGCTATAGAGCATGGAAAAAAACCACTTTAGGCACAAGAATCATTTAGAAATGTTTTTCGGGCTAAGAGTTATGCCAAAAACACTTTTCGGTTTCTACGTAGGGCACAACCCGGTACGAAAATCCGACTTCATTTTTTTCCCATTCGGACTTGAGGAATGTGTTGAGCATGGAAAAATGCTACTTTAGGCGCAAGAATCAATCATAAATGTTTTCCGAGATAAAAGTTATGGGCAAAATAGTTTTCACGTTCAATGTAGGGCACTACGTGTACGAAAAATCCAACTTCATTTTTTCCGATTCCGACGTGACAGAGCTATAGAGCATGGAAAAAAACCACTTTAGGCACAAGAATCGTTTAGAAATGTTTTTCGGGCTAAGAGTTATGCCAAAAACACTTTTCGGTTTCTACGTAGGGCACAACCGGTACGAAAAATCCGACTTCATTTTTTTCCCATTCGGACTTGAGGAATGTGTTGAGCTTGGAAAAATGCTACTTTAGGCGCAAGAATCAATCGAAATGTTTTCCGAGATAAAAGTTATGGGCAAAATAGTTTTCACGTTCAATGTAGGGCACTACCTATACGAAAAATCCAACTTCATTTTTTCCAGATTCGGACGTGACAGAGCTATAGAGCATGGAAAAAAACCACTTTAGGCACAAGAATCGTTTAGAAATGTTTTTCGGGCTAAGAGTTATGCCAAAAACACTTTTCGGTTTCTACGTAGGGCACAACCGGAGTACGAAAAATCCGACTTCATTTTTTTCCCATTTTGACTTGAGGAATGTGTTGAGCTTGGAAAAATGCTACTTTAGGCGCAAGAATCAATCGAAATGTTTTCCGAGATAAAAATTATGGGCAAAATACTTTTCACGTTCAATGTAGGGCACTACGTGTACGAAAAATCCAACTTCATTTTTTCCAGATTCTGACGTGACCGAGCTTTAGAGCATGGAAAAAACCACTTTAGGCACAAGAATCGCTTTGAAATGTTTTTCGGGCTAAGAGTTATGCCAAAAAACACTTTTCGGTTTCTACGTAGGGCACAACCGGGTACGAAAAATCCGACTTCATTTTTTTCCCATTCGGACTTGAGGAATGTGTTGAGCATGGAAAAATGCAACTTTAGGGCAAGAATTAATCATTAATGTTTTCCGAGATAAAAGTTATGGGCTAAATAGTTTTCACGTTCAATGTAGGGCACTACCTATACGAAAAATCCAGCTTCATTTTTTCAAGATTCGGACGTGACACGAGCTATAGAGCATGGAAAAAACCACTTTAGGCACAAGAATCGTTTAGAAATGTTTTTCGGGCTAAGAGTTATGCCAAAAACACTTTTCGGTTTCTACGTAAGGCACAACCGGTACGAAAAATCCGACTTCATTTTTTTCCCATTCTGACTTGAGGAATGTGTTGAGCTTGGAAAAATGCTACTTTAGGCGCAAGAATCAATCGGAAATGTTTTCCGAGATAAAAGTTATGGGCAAAATACGTTTCACGTTCAATGTAGGGCACTACCTGTACGAAAAATCCAACTTCATTTTTTCCAGATTCGACGTGACAGACCTATAGAGCATGGAAAAAACCACTTTAGGCACAAGAATCGCTTTGAAATGTTTTTCGGGCTAAGAGTTATGCCAAAAAACACTTTTCGGTTTCTACGGGAGGCACAACTGGTACGAAAAATCCGACTTTATTTTTTTCCCATTCTGACTTGAGGAATTTGTTGAGCATGGAAAAATGCTACTTTAGGCGCAAGAATTAATCAAAAATGTTTTCCGACAAAAAAGTTATGGGCAAAATACTTTTCACGATCCATATAGGGCAATACCTGTACGAAAAATCCAACTTCATTTTTTCCAGATTCTGACGTGACACAGCTATTGAGTATGGAAAAAAACGACTTTAGGCACAAGAATCGTTTAGAAATGTTTTTCGGGCTAAGAGTTATGCCAAAAACACTTTTCAGTTTCTATGCAGGGCACAACTGGTACGAAAAATCCGACTTCATTTTTTTCCCCATTTTGACTTGAGGAATGTGTTGAGCATGGAAAAATGCTACTTTAGGCGCAAGAATCAATCGTAAATGTTTTCCGAGATAAAAGTTATGGGCAAAATACTTTTCACGTTCAATGTAGGGCACTACCTGTACGAAAAATCCAACTTCATTTTTTCCAGTTATCGACGTGACAGAGCTATAGAGCATGGAAAAAAACCACTTTAGGCACAAGAATCATTTAGAAATGTTTTTCGGGCTAAGAGTTATGCCAAAAACACTTTTCAGTTTCTACGAAGGGCACAACTAGTACGAAAAATCCGACTTCATTTTTTTCCCATTTTGACTTGAGGAATGTGTTGAGCATGGAAAAATGCTACTTTAGGCGCAAGAATCAATCGAAATGTTTTCCGAGATAAAAGTTATGGGCAAAATACTTTTCACGTTCAATGTAGGGCACTACGTGTACGAAAAATCCAACTTCATTTTTTCCAGGTTCTGACATGACAGCGCTGTAGAACATGGAAAAAAACCACTTTAGGCACAAGAATCGTTTAGAAATGTTTTTCGGGCTATGAGTTTTGCCAAAAATACTATTCAGTTTCTACGGGGGGCACAACTGGTATAAAAAATCCGACTTCATTTTCTTCCCATTTTGACTTGAGGAATGTGTTGAGCATGGAAAAATGTTATTTCATGCGCAAAAAACAATTAAAAATGTTTTCCGAGATAAAAGTTATGGGCAAAATACTTTTCACGTTCAATGTAGGGCACTACATGTACGAAAAATCCAACTTCATTTTTTCCAGATTCGGACGTGACAAAGCTATAGAGCATGGAAAAAAACCACTTTAGGCACAAGAATCGTATAGAAATGTTTTTCGGGCTAAGAGTTATGCCAAAAACACTTTTCAGTTTCTACGTAGGGCACAACTGGTACGAAAAATCCGACTTCATTTTTTTCCCATTCTGACTTGAGGAATCTGTTGAGCATGGAAAAATGCTACTTTAGGCGCAAGAATCAATCAGAAATGTTTTCCGAGATAAAAGTTATGGGCAAAATACTTTTCACGTTCAATGTAGGGCACTACCTGTACGAAAAATCCAACTTCATTTTTTCCAGATTCTGACGTGACAGAGCTATAGAGCATGGAAAAAAACCACTTTAGGCCACAAGATCATTTAGAAATGTTTTTCGGGCTAAGAGTTATGCCAAAAACACTTTTCGGTTTCTACGGGGGCACAACTTGGGTACGAAAAATCCGACTTCATTTTTTTCCCATTTTGACTTGAGGAATGTGTTGAGCATGGAAAAATGCTACTTTAGGCGCAAGAATCAATCGAAATGTTTTCCGAGATAAAAGTTATGGGCAAAATACTTTTCACGTTCAATGTATGGCACTACCTGTACGAAAAATCCAACTTCATTTTTTCCAGATTCTGACGTGACAGAGCTATAGAGCATGGAAAAAAACCACTTTAGGCACAAGAATCATTTAGAAATGTTTTTCGGGCTAAGAGTTATGCCAAAAACACTTTTCAGTTTCTACGTAGAGGCACAACTGGTACGAAAAATCCGACTTCATTTTTTTCCCATTTTGACTTGAGGAATGTGTTGAGCATGGAAAAATGCTACTTTAGGCGCAAGAATCAATCGAAATGTTTTCCGAGATAAAAGTTATGGGCAAAATACTTTTCACGTTCAATGTAGGGCACTACGTGTACGAAAAATCCAACTTCATTTTTTCCGATTCCGACGTGACGAGAGCTATAGAGCATGGAAAAAAACCACTTTAGGCACAAGAATCATTTAGAAATGTTTTTCGGGCTAAGAGTTATGCCAAAAACACTTTTCAGTTTCTACGGAGGGCACAACTTGTACGAAAAATCCGACTTCATTTTTTTCCCATTCGGACTTGAGGAATCTGTTGAGCATGGAAAAATGCTACTTTAGGCGCAAGAATCAATCAGAAATGTTTTCCGAGATAAAAGTTATGGGCAAAAATACTTTTCACGTTCAATGTAGGGCACTACGTGTACGAAAAATCCGACTTCATTTTTTCCAGATTCTGACTTGACAGAGCTATAGAGCATGGAAAAAAACCACTTTAGGCACAAGAATCGTTTAGAAATGTTTTTCGGGCTAAGAGTTATGCCAAAAAACACTTTTCGGTTTCTACGGAGGCACAACTGGTACGAAAAATCCGACTTCATTTTTTTCCCATTTTGACTTGAGGAATGTGTTGAGCATGGAAAAATGCTACTTTAGGCGCAAGAATCAATCGAAATGTTTTCCGAGATAAAAGTTATGGGCAAAATACTTTTCACGTTCAATGTATGGCACTACATGTACGAAAAATCCAACTTCATTTTTTCCAGATTCGACGTGACAGAGCTATAGAGCATGGAAAAAAACCACTTTAGGCACAAGAATCATTTAGAAATGTTTTTCGGGCTAAGAGTTATGCCAAAAACACTTTTCGGTTTCTACGTAGGCAACAAAACTTGTACGAAAAATCCGACTTCATTTTTTTCCCATTTTGACTTGAGGAATGTGTTGAGCATGGAAAAATGCTACTTTAGGCGCAAGAATCAATCGTAAATGTTTTCCGAGATAAAAGTTATGGGCAAAATACTTTTCACGTTCAATGTATGGCACTACCCGTACGAAAAATCCAACTTCATTTTTTCAGATTCCGACGTGACAGAGCTATAGAGCATGGAAAAAAAACCACTTTAGGCACAAGAATCATTAGAAATGTTTTTCGGGCTAAGAGTTATGCCAAAAACACTTTTCGGTTTCTACGGAGGGCACAACCTGGTACGAAAAATCCGACTTCATTTTTTTCCCATTCGGACTTGAGGAATTTGTTGAGCGTCGAAAAATGCTACTTTAGGCGCAAGAATCAATCAGAAATGTTTTCCGAGATAAAAGTTATGGGCAAAAATACTTTTCACGTTCAATGTAGGGCACTACATGTACGAAAAATCCGACTTCATTTTTTCCAGATTCGGATGTGACAGAGCTGTAGAGCATGGAAAAAAACCACTTTAGCCACAAGAATCATTTAGAAATGTTTTTCGGGCTAAGAGTTATGCCAAAAACACTTTTCGGTTTCTACGGGGCACAACCTGGTACGAAAAATCCGACTTCATTTTTTTCCCATTTTGACTTGAGGAATGTGTTGAGCATGGAAAAATGCTACTTTAGGCGCAAGAATCAATCAGAAATGTTTTCCGAGATAAAAGTTATGGGCAAAATACTTTTCACGTTCAATGTATGGCACCACCTGTACGAAAAATCCAACTTCATTTTTTCCAGATTCTGACGTGACAGAGCTATAGAACATGGAAAAAAACCACTTGAGGCACAACAATCATTTGAAATGTTTTTCGGGCTAAGAGTTATGCCAAAAACACTTTTCAGTTTCTACGGGGGGCACAACTTGTACGAAAAATCCGACTTCATTTTTTTCCCATTTTGACTTGAGGAATGTGTTGAGCATGGAAAAATGCTACTTCAGGCGCAAGAATCAATCAGAAATGTTTTCCGAGATAAAAGTTATGGGCAAAATACTTTTCACGTTCAATGTATGGCACTACCTGTACGAAAAATCCAACTTCATTTTTTCCAGTTCGACGTGACAGAGATATAGAGCATGGAAAAAAACCACTTTAGGCACAAGAATCATTAGAAATGTTTTTCGGGCTAAGAGTTATGCCAAAAACACTTTTCAGTTTCTACGTAGGGCACAACTGGTACGAAAAATCCGACTTCATTTTTTTCCCATTTGGACTTGAGGAATCTGTTGAGCATGGAAAAATGCTACTTTAGGCGCAAGAATCAATCAGAAATGTTTTCCGAGATAAAAGTTATGGGCAAAAATACTTTTCACGTTCAATGTAGGGCACTACGTGTACGAAAAATCCGATTTCATTTTTTCCGGATTCTAACGTGACGAGCTATAGAGCATGGAAAAAAAACCACTTTAGGCACAAGAATCGTTTAGAAATATTTTTCGGGCTAAGAGTTATGCCAAAAACACTTTTCAGTTTCTACGGGGCACAACCGGGTACGAAAAATCCGACTTCATTTTTTTCCCATTCCTTGAGAAGAGCTGGAAAAATGCTACTTTAGGCGCAAGAATCAATCAAAAATATTTTCCGACATAAAAGTTATGGGCAAAATAATTTTCACGTTCAATGTAGGGCACTACGTGTACGAAAAATCCGACTTCATTTTTTCCCAGATTCGGATGTGACAGAGCTATAGAGCATGGAAAAAAACCACTTTAGCCACAAGAATCGTTTAGAAATGTTTTTCGGGCTAAGAGTTATGCCAAAAACACTTTTCGGTTTCTACGGAAGGCACAACCGGTACGAAAAATCCGACTTCATTTTTTTTCCCATTTTGACTTGAGGAATGTGTTGAGCATGGAAAAATGCTACTTTAGGCGCAAGAATCAATCGAAATGTTTTCCGAGATAAAAGTTATGGGCAAAATACTTTTCACGTTCAATGTATGGCACTACATGTACGAAAAATCCAACTTCATTTTTCCAGATTCCGACGTGACAGAGCTATAGAGCATGGAAAAAAACCACTTTAGGCACAAGAATCATTTAGAAATGTTTTTCGGGCTAAGAGTTATGCCAAAAACACTTTTCGTTTCTACGGGGCACAACTTGTACGAAAAATCCGACTTCATTTTTTTCCCCATTTTGACTTGAGGAATGTGTTGAGCATGGAAAAATGCTACTTTAGGCGCAAGAATCAATCGGAAATGTTTTCCGAGATAAAAGTTATGGGCAAAATACTTTTCACGTTCAATGTAGGGCACTACCTGTACTAAAAATCCAACTTCATTTTTTCCAGATTCGGACGTGACAGAGCTATAGAGCATGGAAAAAAACCACTTTAGGCACAAGAATCATTAGAAATGTTTTTCGGGCTAAGAGTTATGCCAAAAACACTTTTCGGTTTCTACGTAAGGCACAACCGGTACGAAAATCCGACTTCATTTTTTTCCCCATTTTGACTTGAGGAATGTGTTGAGCATGGAAAAATGCTACTTTAGGCGCAAGAATCAATCGAAATGTTTTCCGAGATAAAAGTTATGGGCAAAAATACTTTTCACGTTCAATGTAGGGCACTACATGTACGAAAAATCCGACTTCATTTTTTCCAGATTCGGACGTGACATGAGCTATAGAGCATGGAAAAAAACCACTTTAGGCACAAGAATCATTTAGAAATGTTTTTCGGGCTAAGAGTTTTGCCAAAAACACTTTTCAGTTTCTACGGGGGGCACAACTGGTACGAAAAATCCGACTTCATTTTTTTCCCATTCGGACTTGAGGAATGTGTTGAGCATGGAAAAATGCTACTTTAGGCCAAGAATCAATCGTAAATGTTTTCCGAGATAAAAGTTATGGGCAAAAATACTTTTCACGTTCAATGTATGGCACTACCTGTACGAAAAATCCAACTTCATTTTTTCCAGATTCGACGTGACAGAGCTATAGAGCATGGAAAAAAAACCACTTTAGGCACAAGAATCATTTGAAATGTTTTTTCGGGCTAAGAGTTATGCCAAAAAACACTTTTCAGTTTCTACGTAGGGCACAACCTGTACGAAAAATCCGACTTCATTTTTTTCCCATTTTGACTTGAGGAATGTGTTGAGCATGGAAAAATGTTATTTCATGCGCAAAAAACAATTAAAAATGTTTTCCGAGATAAAAGTTATGGGCAAAAATACTTTTCACGTTCAATGTAGGCACTACGTGTACGAAAAATCCAACTTCATTTTTTCCCGATTTTGACGTGACGGAGCTATAGAGCATGGAAAAAAACCACTTTAGGCACAAGAATCATTTAGAATTGTTTTTCGGGCTAAGAGTTATGCCAAAAAACACTTTTCACGTTTCTACGTAGGGCACAACCGGCAGTACGAAAAATCCGACTTCATTTTTTTCCCATTTTGACTTGAGGAATGCTGCTTTAGGCACAAGAATCAATCGAAATGTTTTCCGAGATAAAAGTTATGGGCAAAAATACTTTTCACGTTCAATGTAGGGCACTACGTGTACGAAAAATCCGACTTCATTTTTTCCGGATTCTAACGTGACGAACTATATGAGCATGGAAAAAAACCACTTTAGGCACAAGAATCATTTAGAAATGTTTTTCGGGCTAAGAGTTATGCCAAAAACACTTTTCGGTTTCTACGTAGGGCACAACTGGGTACGAAAAATCCGACTTCATTTTTTTTCCATTTTGACTTGAGAATTGTTGAGCATGGAAAAATGCTACTTTAGGCGCAAGAATCAATCAGAAATGTTTTCCGAGATAAAAGTTATGGGCAAAATACTTTTCACGTTCAATGTAGGGCACTACCTGTACGAAAAATCCAACTTCATTTTTTCCAGATTCGACGTGACGAAGCTATAGAGCATGGAAAAAACCACTTTAGGCACAAGAATCGTTCAGAAATGTTTTTCGAGATAAAAGTTATGGGCAAAATACTTTTCACGTTCAATGTAGGCACTTACAAAAAATCCAACTTCATTTTTTCCAGTTTCGACGTGACGAAGTATAGAGCATGGAAAAAACCACTTTAGGCACAAGAATCATTTGAAATGTTTTTCGGGCTAAGAGTTATGCCAAAAACACTTTTCAGTTTCTACGCAAGGCACAACTGGTACGAAAAATCCGACTTCATTTTTTTCCCATTTTGACTTGAGGAATGTGTTGAGCATGGAAAAATGCTACTTTAGGCGCAAGAATCAATCAGAAATGTTTTCCGAGATAAAAGTTATGGGCAAAATACTTTTCACGTTCAATGTATGGCACTACCTGTACGAAAAATCCAACTTCATTTTTTCCAGATTCTGACGTGACAGAGCTATAGAGCATGGAAAAAAACCACTTTAGGCACAAGAATCGTTTAGAAATGTTTTTCGGGCTAAGAGCTATGCCAAAAACACTTTTCAGTTTCTACGGGGGCACAACTTGTACGAAAAATCCGACTTCATTTTTTTCCCATTATGACTTGAGGAATCTGTAGAGCATGGAAAAATGCTACTTTAGGCGCAAGAATCAATCAGAAATGTTTTCCGAGATAAAAGTTATGGGCAAAAATACTTTTCACGTTCAATGTAGGGCACTACCTGTACGAAAAATCCGACTTCATTTTTTCCAGATTCTGACGTGACAGAGCTATAGAGCATGGAAAAAAACCACTTTAGGCACAAGAATCATTTAGAAATGTTTTTCGGGCTAAGAGTTATGCCAAAAACACTTTTCAGTTTCTACGTAGGGCACAACTGGTACGAAAAATCCGACTTCATTTTTTTCCCCATTTTGACTTGAGGAATGTGTTGAGCATGGAAAATGCTACTTTAGGCGCAAGAATCAATCGAAAATGTTTTCCGAGATAAAAGTTATGGGCAAAAATACTTTTCACGTTCAATGTATGGCACTACCTGTACGAAAAATCCAACTTCATTTTTTCCAGATTCTGACGTGACAAAGCTATAGAGCATGGAAAAAAACCACTTTAGGCACAAGAATCATTTGAAATGTTTTTCGGGCTAAGAGTTATGCCAAAAACACTTTTCAGTTTCTACGGGGGGCACAACTTGTACGAAAAATCCGACTTCATTTTTTTCCCATTTTGACTTGAGGAATGTGTTGAGCATGGAAAAATGCTACTTCAGGCGCAAGAATAAATCAGAAATGTTTTCCGAGATAAAAGTTATGGGCAAAATACTTTTCACGTTCAATGTATGGCACTACCTGTACGAAAAATCCAACTTCATTTTTTCCAGATTATGACGTGACAGAGCTATAGAGTATGGAAAAAAACCACTTGAGGCACAAGAATCATTAGAATTGTTTTTCGGGCTAAGAGTTATGCCAAAAACACTTTTACGTTTCTACGTAGGGCACAACTGGTACGATAAATCAGACTTCATTTTTTTCCCATTCGGACTTGAGGAATCTGTTGAGCATCGAAAAATGCTACTTTAGGTGCAAGAATCAATCAGAACTGTTTTCCGAGATAAAAGTTATGGGCAAAAATACTTTTCACGTTCAATGTAGGGCACTACGTGTACGAAAAATACGACTTTATTTTTTCCAGATTCTAACGTGACTGAACTATATAGCATGGAAAAAAACCACTTTAGACACAAGAATCGTTTAGAAATATTTTTCGGGCTAAGAGTTATGCCAAAAACACTTTTCAGTTTCTACGGGGGCCACAACTGGTACGAAAAATCCGACTTCATTTTTTTCCCATTTCGACTTGAGGAATTGTTGAGCATGGAAAAATGCTACTTTAGGCGCAAGAATCAATCAAAAATGTTTTCCGAGATAAAAGTTATGGGCAAAAACTACTTTTCACGTTCAATGTAGGGCACTACGTGTACGAAAAATCCAACTTCATTTTTTCCAGATTCGGACGTGACAGAGCTATAGAGCATGGAAAAAAACCACTTTAGCCACAAGAATCGTTTAGAAATGTTTTTCGGGCTAAGAGTTATGCCAAAAACACTTTTCAGTTTCTACGCAAGGCACAACTGGTACGAAAAATCCGACTTCATTTTTTTCCCATTTTGACTTGAGGAATGTGTTGAGCATGGAAAAATGCTACTTCAGGCGCAAGAATCAATCAGAAATGTTTTCCGAGATAAAAGTTATGGGCAAAATACTTTTCACGTTCAATGTATGGCACCACATGTACGAAAAATCCAACTTCATTTTTTCCAGATTCTGACGTGACGAGCTATAGAGCATGGAAAAAAACCACTTTAGGCACAAGAATCATTTGAAATGTTTTTCGGGCTAAGAGTTATGCCAAAAACACTTTTATGTTTCTACGGGGGGCACAACTTGTACGAAAAATCCGACTTCATTTTTTTCCCATTTCGACTTGAGGAATGTGTTGAGCATGGAAAAATGCTACTTTAGGCGCAAGAATCAATCGAAATGTTTTCCGAGATAAAAGTTATGGGCAAAATACTTTTCACGTTCAATGTATGGCACTACCTGTACGAAAAATCCAACTTCATTTTTTCCGGATTACGACGTGACGGAGCTATAGAGCATGGAAAAAAACCACTTTAGGCACAAGAATCATTAGAATTGTTTTTCGGGCTAAGAGTTATGCCAAAAACACTTTTCAGTTTCTACGTAGGGCACAACTGGTACGAAAAATCCGACTTCATTTTTTTTCCCATTCTGGACTTGAGGAATTTGTTGAGCATGGAAAAATGCTACTTTAGGCGCAAGAATCAATCAGAAATGTTTTCCGAGATAAAAGTTATGGGCAAAAATACTTTTCACGTTCAATGTAGGGCACTACATGTACGAAAAATCCGACTTCATTTTTTTCCGATTCTGAACGTGACGAAGCTATAGAGCATGGAAAAAAACCACTTTAGGCACAAGAATCATTTAGAAATGTTTTTCGGGCTAAGAGTTATGCCAAAAACACTTTTCGGTTTCTACGGGAGGCACAAATTACGAAAAAATCCGACTTCATTTTTTTCCCATTTTGACTTGAGGAATGTGTTGAGCATGGTAAAATGGTACTTTAGGCGCAAGAATCAATCAGAAATGTTTTCCGAGATAAAAGTTATGGGCAAAATACTTTTCACGTTCAATGTAGGGCACCACGTGTACGAAAAATCCAACTTCATTTTTTCCAGATTCTGACGTGACAGAGCTATAGAACATGGAAAAAAACCACTTTAGGCACAAGAATCATTTGAAATGTTTTTCGGGCTAAGAGTTATGCCAAAAACACTTTTCAGTTTCTACGTAGGGCACAACTGGTACGAAAAATCCGACTTCATTTTTTTCCCATTTTGACTTGAGGAATGTGTTGAGCATGGAAAAATGCTACTTTAGGCGCAAGAATCAATCAAAAATGTTTTCCGAGATAAAAGTTATGGGCAAAAATACTTTTCACGTTCAATGTATGGCACTACGTGTACGAAAAATCCAACTTCATTTTTTCCAGATTCTGACGTGACAGAGCTATAGAGTATGGAAAAAAACCACTTGAGGCACAAGAATCATTGGAATTGTTTTTCGGGCTAAGAGTTATGCCAAAAACACTTTTATGTTTCTACGTAGGGCACAATTGGTACGATAAATCAGACTTCATTTTTTTCCCATTCGGACTTGAGGAATCTGTTGAGCATCGAAAAATGCTACTTTAGGCGCAAGAATCAATCAGAAATGTTTTCCGAGATAAAAGTTATGGGCAAAAATACTTTTCACGTTCAATGTAGGGCACTACGTGTACGAAAAATCCGACTTCATTTTTTCCAGATTCTGACGTGACAAAACTATAGAGCATGGAAAAAAACCACTTTAGGCACAAGAATCGTTTAGAAATGTTTTTCGGGCTAACAGTTATGCCAAAAACACTTTTCAGTTTCTACGTAGGGCACAACTGGTACGAAAAATCCGACTTCATTTTTTTCCCATTTTGACTTGAGGAATGTTGTGTGGAAAAATGCTACTTTAGGCGCAAGAATCAATCGAAAATGTTTTCCGAGATAAAAGTTATGGGCAAAAATACTTTTCACGTTCAATGTAGGGCACTACGTGTACGAAAAATCCGACTTCATTTTTTCCGGATTCGGACGTGACGAGCTATAGAGCATGGAAAAAAACCACTTTAGGCACAAGAATCGTTTAGAAATGTTTTTCGGGCTAAGAGTTATGCCAAAAACACTTTTCAGTTTCTACGGGGGCCACAACTGGTACGAAAAATCCGACTTCATTTTTTTCCCATTTTGACTTGAGGAATGTGTGGAGCATGGTAAAATGGTACTTTAGGCGCAAGAATCAATCAGAAATGTTTTCCGAGATAAAAGTTATGGGCAAAATACTTTTCACGTTCAATGTATGGCACTACCTGTACGAAAAATCCAACTTCATTTTTTCCAGATTCGACGTGACAGAGCTATAGAGCATGGAAAAAAACCACTTGAGGCACAAGAATCATTTGAAATGTTTTTCGGGCTAAGAGTTATGCCAAAAACACTTTTCAGTTTCTACGGGGGCACAACTTGTACGAAAAATCCGACTTCATTTTTTTCCCATTCGGACTTGAGGAATTTGTTGAGCATGGAAAAATGCTACTTTAGGCGCAAGAATCAATCGAAATGTTTTCCGAGATAAAAGTTATGGGCAAAAATACTTTTCACGTTCAATGTAGGGCACTACATGTACGAAAAATCCAACTTCATTTTTCCAGATTCGGATGTGAAAGCTATAGAGCATGGAAAAAAACCACTTTAGGCACAAGAATCATTTAGAAATGTTTTTCGGGCTAAGAGTTATGCCAAAAACACTTTTCGGTTTCTACGCAAGGGCACAACTTGTACGAAAAATCCGACTTCATTTTTTTCCCATTTTGACTTGAGGAATGTGTTGAGCATGGAAAAATGCTACTTTAGGCGCAAGAATCAATCGAAATGTTTTCCGAGATAAAAGTTATGGGCAAAATACTTTTCACGTTCAATGTAGGGCACTACCTGTACGAAAAATCCAACTTCATTTTTTCAGTTTCGACGTGACGAGCTATAGAGCATGGAAAAAAACCACTTTAGGCACAAGAATCATTAGAAATGTTTTTCGGGATAAGAGTTATGCCAAAAACACTTTTCGGTTTCTACGTAGGGCACAACCGGTACGAAAAATCCGACTTCATTTTTTTCCCATTCGGACTTGAGGAATCTTTGAGCATGGAAAAATGCTACTTTAGGCGCAAGAATCAATCGAAAATGTTTTCCGAGATAAAAGTTATGGGCAAAAATACTTTTCACGTTCAA
Source organism: Beta corolliflora (assembly GCA_947648045.1). Classification (NCBI taxonomy): domain Eukaryota; kingdom Viridiplantae; phylum Streptophyta; class Magnoliopsida; order Caryophyllales; family Amaranthaceae; genus Beta; species Beta corolliflora. The sequence goes on along the minus strand of CANSZD010003081.1, from coordinate 192,833 downwards.
TGTAGGGCACTACGTGTACGAAAAATCCGACTTCATTTTTCCCGGATTCGAACGTGACAGAGCTATAGAGCATGGAAAAAAACCACATTAGGCACAAGAATCATTAGAATTGTTTTTCGGGCTAAGAGTTATGCCAAAAACACTTTTCAGTTTCTACGTAGGGCACAACTGGTACGAAAAATCCGACTTCATTTTTTTCCCATTCGGACTTGAGGAATCTGTTGAGCATTGAAAAATGCTACTTTAGGCGCAAGAATCAATCAGAAATGTTTTCCGAGATAAAAGTTATGGGCAAAAATACTTTTCACGTTCAATGTAGGGCACTACGTGTACGAAAAATCCGACTTCATTTTTTCCAGATTCGAACGTGACAGAGCTATAGAGCATGGAAAAAAAACCACTTTAGGCACAAGAATCATTAGAATTGTTTTTCGGGCTAAGAGTTATGCCAAAAACACTTTTCAGTTTCTACGGGGGCACAACTTGGTACGAAAAATCCGACTTCATTTTTTTCCCATTTTGACTTGAGGAATGTGTTGAGCATGGAAAAATGCTACTTCAGGCGCAAGAATCAATCAGAAATGTTTTCCGAGATAAAAGTTATGGGCAAAATACTTTTCACGTTCAATGTATGGCACTACCTGTACGAAAAATCCAACTTCATTTTTTCCAGATTCGACGTGACAGAGCTTATAGAGCATGGAAAAAAACCACTTTAGGCACAAGAATCATTTGAAATGTTTTTCGTGCTAAGAGTTATGCCAAAAACACTTTTCGTTTCTACGTAGGGCACAACTGGTACGAAAAATCCGACTTCATTTTTTTCCCATTCGGACTTGAGGAATCTGTTGAGCATCGAAAAATGCTACTTTAGGCGCAAGAATCAATCAGAAATGTTTTCCGAGATAAAAGTTATGGGCAAAAATACTTTTCACGTTCAATGTAGGGCACTACGTGTACGAAAAATCCGACTTCATTTTTTCCAGATTCTGACGTGACAGAAGCTATAGAGCATGGAAAAAAACCACTTTAGGCACAAGAATCGTTTAGAAATGTTTTTCGGGCTAAGAGTTATGCCAAAAACACTTTTCGGTTTCTACGAGGGCACAACCGGTACGAAAAATCCGACTTCATTTTTTTTCCATTTTGACTTGAGGAATGTGTTGAGCATGGAAAAATGCTACTTTAGGCGCAAGAATCAATCGAAATGTTTTCCGAGATAAAAGTTATGGGCAAAAATACTTTTCACGTTCAATGTAGGGCACTACATGTACGAAAAATCCAACTTCATTTTTTCCAGATTCGACGTGACGAGCTATAGAGCATGGAAAAAAAACCACTTTAGGCACAAGAATCATTTCAAATGTTTTTCGTGATAAGAGTTATGCCAAAAAACACTTTTCGGTTTCTACGTAGGGCACAACTTGGTACGAAAAATCCGACTTCATTTTTTTCCCATTCTGACTTGAGGAATGTGTTGAGCATGGAAAAATGCTACTTTAGGCGCAAGAATCAATCGAAATGTTTTCCGAGATAAAAGTTATGGGCAAAAATACTTTTCACGTTCAATGTAGGGCACTACGTGTACGAAAAATCCAACTTCATTTTTTCCAGATTCGACGTGACAGAGCTATAGAGCATGGAAAAAAACCACTTTAGGCACAAGAATCATTTAGAAATGTTTTTCGGGCTAAGAGTTATGCCAAAAACACTTTTCGTTTCTACGTAGGGCACAACCGGTACGAAAAATCCGACTTCATTTTTTTCCCATTCTGACTTGAGGAATCTGTGAGCATGGAAAAATGCTACTTTAGGCGCAAGAATCAATCGAAAATGTTTTCCGAGATAAAAGTTATGGGCAAAAATACTTTTCACGTTCAATGTAGGGCACTACGTGTACGAAAAATCCGACTTTATTTTTTCCAGATTCGACGTGACGAGCTATAGAGCATGGAAAAAAACCACTTTAGGCACAAGAATCATTTAGAAATGTTTTTCGGGCTAAGAGTTATGCCAAAAACACTTTTCGCTTTCTACGGGGGCACAACTTGGTACGAAAAATCCGACTTCATTTTTTTCCCATTTTGACTTGAGGAATGTGTTGAGCATGGAAAAATGCTACTTTAGGCGCAAGAATCAATCGAAATGTTTTCCGAGATAAAAGTTATGGGCAAAATACTTTTCACGTTCAATGTAGGGCACTACCTGTACGAAAAATCCAACTTCATTTTTTCCAGATTCGGACGTGACGAGCTATAGAGCATGGAAAAAAACCACTTTAGGCACAAGAATCATTAGAAATGTTTTTCGGGCTAAGAGTTATGCCAAAAACACTTTTCGTTTCTACGGAGGGCACAACCGGTACGAAAAATCCGACTTCATTTTTTTCCCATTCTGACTTGAGGAATGTGTTGAGCATGGAAAAATGCTACTTTAGGCGCAAGAATCAATCGAAATGTTTTCCGAGATAAAAGTTATGGGCAAAAATACTTTTCACGTTCAATGTAGGGCACTACGTGTACGAAAAAATCCAACTTCATTTTTTCCAGATTCGACGTGACAGAGCTATAGAGCATGGAAAAAAACCACTTTAGGCACAAGAATCATTTGGAAATGTTTTTCGTGATAAGAGTTATGCCAAAAACACTTTTCGGTTTCTACGTAGGGCACAACCGGGTACGAAAAAATCCGACTTCATTTTTTTTCCCATTCTGACTTGAGGAATGTGTTGAGCATGGAAAAATGCTACTTTAGGCGCAAGAATCAATCGAAATGTTTTCCGAGATAAAAGTTATGGGCAAAAATACTTTTCACGTTCAATGTAGGGCACTACGTGTACGAAAAAATCCGACATTCATTTTTTCCAGATTCTGACGTGACAGAGCTATAGAGCATGGAAAAAAACCACTTTAGGCACAAGAATCATTTGAAATGTTTTTCGGGCTAAGAGTTATGCCAAAAACACTTTTCGGTTTCTACGTGGGGCACAACCGGGTACGAAAAATCCGACTTCATTTTTTTTCCCATTTTGACTTGAGGAATCGTTGAGCATGGAAAAATGCTACTTTAGGCGCAAGAATCAATCGAAATGTTTTCCGAGATAAAAGTTATGGGCAAAATACTTTTCACGTTCAATGTATGGCACTACTGTACGAAAAATCCGACTTCATTTTTTCCAAAAAAAAAAAACCACTTAGGCACAAGAATCATTAGAAATGTTTTTCGTAAAAGTTATGCCAAAAACACTTTTTTCTACGCAGGGCACAACCGTACGAAAAATCCGACTTCATTTTTTTCCCATTCTGACTTGAGGAATGTGTTGAGCATGGAAAAATGCTACTTTAGGCGCAAGAATCAATCGAAATGTTTTCCGAGATAAAAGTTATGGGCAAAAATACTTTTCACGTTCAATGTAGGGCACTACGTGTACGAAAAATCCGACTTCATTTTTTCCAGATTCGACGTGACCGAGCTATAGAGCATGGAAAAAAACCACTTTAGGCACAAGAATCATTTAGAAATGTTTTTTCGGGCTAAGAGTTATGCCAAAAACACTTTTCGGTTTCTACGTAGGGCACAACCGGTACGAAAAATCCGACTTCATTTTTTTCCCATTCGGACTTGAGGAATGTGTTGAGCATGGAAAAATGCTACTTTAGGCGCAAGAATCAATCGAAATGTTTTCCGAGATAAAAGTTATGGGCAAAATACTTTTCACGTTCAATGTATGGCACTACGTGTACGAAAAATCCGACTTCATTTTTTCCAGATTCTGACGTGACAGAGCTATAGAGCATGGAAAAAAACCACTTTAGGCACAAGAATCATTTAGAATTGTTTTTCGGGCTAAGAGTTATGCCAAAAACACTTTTCGGTTTCTACGGGGGCACAACTGGTACGAAAAATCCGACTTTTTTTTTTCCCATTTTGACTTGAGAATCGTTGAGCATGGAAAAACTACTTAGGCAAGAATAATGAAATGTTTCCCGAGATAAAAGTTAGGGCAAAATACTTTTCACGTTCAATGTATGGCACCACCCAATACGAAAAATCCGACTTCATTTTTTTCCCATTCTGACTTGAGGAATTGTTGAGCATTGAAAAATGCTACTTTAGGCGCAAGAATCAATCGAAATGTTTTCCGAGATAAAAGTTATGGGCAAAAATACTTTTCACGTTCAATGTAGGGCACTACCTGTACGAAAAATCCAACTTCATTTTTTCCAGATTCGACGTGACAGAGCTATAGAGCATGGAAAAAAACCACTTTAGGCACAAGAATCATTTAGAAATGTTTTTCGGGCTAAGAGTTATGCCAAAAACACTTTTCAGCTTCTACGTAGGGCACAACCGGTACGAAAAATCCGACTTCATTTTTTTCCCATTCTGACTTGAGGAATGTGTTGAGCATGGAAAAATGCTACTTTAGGCGCAAGAATCAATCGTAAATGTTTTCCGAGATAAAAGTTATGGGCAAAATACTTTTCACGTTCAATGTAGGGCACTACGTGTACGAAAAAATCCGACATTCATTTTTTCCAGATTCGACGTGACGAGCTATAGAGCATGGAAAAAAACCACTTTAGGCACAAGAATCATTAGAAATGTTTTTCGGGCTAAGAGTTATGCCAAAAACACTTTTCGGTTTCTACTAGGGCAATAACCGGTACGAAAAATCCGACTTCATTTTTTTCCCATTTCGGACTTGAGGAATGTGTTGAGCATGGAAAAATGCTACTTTAGGCGCAAGAATCAATCGAAATGTTTTCCGAGATAAAAGTTATGGGCAAAATACTTTTCACGTTCAATGTAGGGCACTACGTGTACGAAAAATCCAACTTCATTTTTTCCAGATTCGACGTGACGAGCCATAGAGCATGGAAAAAAACCACTTTAGGCACAAGAATCATTGAATTGTTTTTCGGGCTAAGAGTTATGCCAAAAACACTTTTCGGTTTCTACGTAGGGCACAACCGGTACGAAAAATCCGACTTCATTTTTTTCCCATTCGGACTTGAGGAATCCGTTGAGCATTGAAAAATGCTACTTTAGGCGCAAGAATCAATCGAAATGTTTTCCGAGATAAAAGTTATGGGAAAAATACTTTTCACGTTCAATGTAGGGCACTACGTGTACGAAAAATCCGACATTCATTTTTTCCGATTCCGACGTGACTGAGCTATAGAGCATGGAAAAAACCACTTTAGGCACAAGAATCATTTGAAATGTTTTTCGGGCTAAGAGTTATGCCAAAAACACTTTTCGGCTTCTACGTAGGGCACTAACCGGGTACGAAAAATCCGACTTCATTTTTTTTCCCATTCTGACTTGAGGAATGTGTTGAGCATGGAAAAATGCTACTTTAGGCGCAAGAATCAATCAGAAATGTTTTCCGAGATAAAAGTTATGGGAAAAAATACTTTTCACGTTCAATGTAGGGCACTACGTGTACGAAAAATCCGACTTCATTTTTTCCAAATTCCGACGTGACAGAGCTATAGAGCATGGAAAAAAACCACTTTAGGCACAAGAATCATTAGAATTGTTTTTCGGGCTAAGAGTTATGCCAAAAACACTTTTCAGTTTCTACGGGGGCACAACTGGTACGAAAAATCCGACTTCATTTTTTTTCCCATTTTGACTTGAGGAATCTGTTGAGCATGGAAAAATGCTACTTCAGGCGCAAGAATCAATCAGAAATGTTTTCCGAGATAAAAGTTATGGGCAAAATACTTTTCACGTTCAATGTATGGCACTACCTGTACGAAAAATCCGACTTCATTTTTCCATTCCGACTTGGAATGACGTGAAAAAATGCTACTTAAGAATCAATGAAATGTTTTCCGAGATAAAAGTTATGGGAAAAAACTTTTCACGTTCAATGTAGGCCTACTTAAAAAAATCATTTTTTTCCTATTCCGAACAAGAGCTATAGAGCATGGAAAAAAACCACTTTAGGCACAAGAATCATTTCAAATGTTTTTCGGGCTAAGAGTTATGCCAAAAACACTTTTCGCTTCTACGTAGGGCACAACTCGGTACGAAAAATCCGACTTCATTTTTTTCCCATTCGGACTTGAGGAATTGTTGAGCATTGAAAAATGCTACTTTAGGCGCAAGAATCAATCAAAAATGTTTTCCGAGATAAAAGTTATGGGCAAAAATACTTTTCACGTTCAATGTAGGGCACTACGTGTACGAAAAATCCGACTTCATTTTTTCCAGATTCTGACGTGACAGAGCTATAGAGCATGGAAAAAAACCACTTTAGGCACAAGAATCGTTAGAAATGTTTTTCGGGCTAAGAGTTATGCCAAAAACACTTTTCAGTTTCTACGCAGGGCACAACTGGTACGAAAAATCCGACTTCATTTTTTTCCCATTTTGACTTGAGGAATCTGTTGAGCATGGAAAAATGCTACTTCAGCGCAAGAATCAATCGAAATGTTTTCCGAGATAAAAGTTATGGGCAAAATACTTTTCACGTTCAATGTAGGGCACTACATTAAAAAACCACTTTATTTTTTCCCATTCGGACTGAGAAAACGATTTGAGAAAAATGCCACTTAGGCGCAAGAATCAATCAAAAATGTTTTCCGAGATAAAGTTATGGGAAAATACTTTTCACGTTCAATGTAGGGCACTACTGTACGAAAAATCCAACTTCATTTTTTCCAGATTCCGACGTGACAGAGCTATAGAGCATGGAAAAAAACCACTTTAGGCACAAGAATCATTTCAAAATGTTTTTCGGCTAAGAGTTATGCCAAAAACACTTTTCAGCTTTCTACGTAGGGCACAACTGGTACGAAAAATCCGACTTCATTTTTTTCCCATTCTGACTTGAGGAATGTGTTGAGCATTGAAAAATGCTACTTTAGGCGCAAGAATCAATCGTAAATGTTTTCCGAGATAAAAGTTATGGGAAAAAATACTTTTCACGTTCAATGTAGGGCACTACGTGTACGAAAAATCCGACTTCATTTTTTCCAGATTCGACGTGACAGAGCTATAGAGCATGGAAAAAAAACCACTTTAGGCACAAGAATCATTAGAATTGTTTTTCGGGCTAAGAGTTATGCCAAAAACACTTTTCGGTTTCTACGTAGGGCACAACCTGGGTACGAAAAATCCGACTTCATTTTTTTCCCATTTTGACTTGAGGAATGTGTTGAGCATGGAAAAATGCTACTTTAGGCGCAAGAATCAATCAAAATGTTTTCCGAGATAAAAGTTATGGGCAAAAAATACTTTTCACGTTCAATGTAGGGCACTACGTGTACGAAAAATCCAACTTCATTTTTTCAGATTCCGACGTGACAGAGCTATAGAGCATGGAAAAAACCACTTTAGGCACAAGAATCATTTCGAAATGTTTTTCGTGCTAAGAGTTATGCCAAAAAACACTTTTCAGTTTCTACGTAGGGCAAAACCGGGTACGAAAAATCCGACTTCATTTTTTTCCCCATTCGGACTTGAGGAATGTGTTGAGCATCGAAAAATGCTACTTTAGGCGCAAGAATCAATCGAAATGTTTTCCGAGATAAAAGTTATGGGAAAAAATACTTTTCACGTTCAATGTAGGGCACTACGTGTACGAAAAATCCGACTTCATTTTTTTCCAGATTCCGACGTGACAGAGCTATAGAGCATGGAAAAAAACCACTTTAGGCACAAGAATCATTTAGAAATGTTTTTCGGGCTAAGAGTTATGCCAAAAACACTTTTCGGTTTCTACGTAGGGCACAACCGGGTACGAAAAATCCGACTTCATTTTTTTTCCCATTCGGACTTGAGGAATCCGTTGAGCATTGAAAAATGCTACTTTAGGCGCAAGAATCAATCGAAATGTTTTCCGAGATAAAAGTTATGGGAAAAAATACTTTTCACGTTCAATGTAGGGCACTACGTGTACGAAAAATCCTACTTTATTTTTTCCACATTCTGACGTGACAGAGCTATAGAGCATGGAAAAAAACCACTTTAAGCACAAGAATCGTTTAGAAATATTTTTCGGGCTAAGAGTTATGCCAAAAACACTTTTCGGTTTCTACGGAGGGCACAACCTGGTACGAAAAATCCGACTTCATTTTTTTCCCCATTTTGACTTGAGGAATGTGTTGAGCATGGAAAAATGCTACTTTAGGCAAGAATTAATCATAAATGTTTTCCGGAGATAAAAGTTATGGGCAAAATACTTTTCACGTTCAATGTAGGGCACTACTTTGTACGAAAAATCCAACTTCATTTTTTCCCGATTCCACGTGAGGAAGCTATAGAGCATGGAAAAACACTTTAGGCACAAAATCAATCAGAAATGTTTTCGAGATAAAACGTTATGGGAAAAAATCAACATTTTCCCATGACTCTCAATGCATGACAACTACTTTAGATCAATCAATTTTTCCAAAAAAAGTAATGTAGGGCACTACGTGTACGAAAAATCCAACTTCATTTTTCCTAGATTTCGCGGGTGACAGAGCTTAGAGCATGGAAAAAACCACTTTAGGCACAAGAATCATTTAAAATGTTTTTCGTGCTAAGAGTTATGCCAAAAACACTTTTCGCTTTCTACGTAGGGCAATAACCGGTACGAAAAATCCGACTTCATTTTTTTCCCATTCTGACTTGAGGAATGTGTTGAGCATTGAAAAATGCTACTTTAGGCGCAAGAATCAATCGTAAATGTTTTCCGAGATAAAAGTTATGGGCAAAAATACTTTTCACGTTCAATGTAGGGCACTACGTGTACGAAAAATCCGACTTCATTTTTTCCAAAGTATGACGTGACGAGCTATAGAGCATGGAAAAAAACCACTTTAGGCACAAGAATCGTTTAGAAATGTTTTTCGGGCTAAGAGTTATGCCAAAAACACTTTTCGGTCGGCTGTCTTTTACTTCATGTAGGCACTACTGGTACGAAAAATCCGACTTCATTTTTTTCCCATTCTGACTTGAGGAATCAGTTGAGCATGGAAAAATGCTACTTTAGGCGCAAGAATCAATCGAAATGTTTTCCGAGATAAAAGTTATGGGCAAAAATACTTTTCACGTTCAATGTAGGGCACTACCTCGTACGAAAAATCCAACTTCATTTTTTCTAGATTCCGACGTGACGTAGCTATAGAGCATGGAAAAAACCACTTTAGGCACAAGAATCATTTCAAATGTTTTTCGGGATAAGAGTTATGCCAAAAACACTTTTCAGTTTCTACGTAGGGCACAACTGGTACGAAAAATCCGACTTCATTTTTTTCCCATTCGGACTTGAGGAATGTGTTGAGCATCGAAAAATGCTACTTTAGGCGCAAGAATCAATCGAAATGTTTTCCGAGATAAAAGTAATGGGCAAAAATACTTTTCACGTTCAATGTAGGGCACTACGTGTACGAAAAATCCGATTCATTTTTTCCAGTTCCGACGTGACGTAGCTATAGAGCATGGAAAAAAACCACTTTACGCACAAGAATCATTTAGAAATGTTTTTCGGGCTAAGAGTTATGCCAAAAACAACTTTTCGGTTTCTACGTAGGGCACAACCGGTACGAAAAATCCGACTTCATTTTTTTCCCATTTTGACTTGAGGAATGTGTTGAGCATCGAAAAATGCTACTTTAGGCGCAAGAATCAATCAGAAATGTTTTCCGAGATAAAAGTTATGGGCAAAAATACTTTTCACGTTCAATGTAGGGCACTACGTGTACGAAAAATCCGACATTCATTTTTTCCAGATTCGACGTGACAGAGCTATAGAGCATGGAAAAAAACCACTTTAGGCACAAGAATCATTTGAAATGTTTTTCGGGCTAAGAGTTATGCCAAAAACACTTTCCGCTTTCTACGTAGGGCACAACCGGTACGAAAAATCCGACTTCATTTTTTTCCCATTCGGACTTGAGGAATGTGTGAGCATGGAAAAATGCTACTTTAGGCGCAAGAATCAATCGAAATGTTTTCCGAGATAAAAGTTATGGGAAAAATACTTTTCACGTTCAATGTAGGGCACTACGTGTACGAAAAATCCGACATCGTTTTTTCCAGATTCGACGTGACAGAGCTATAGAGCATGGAAAAAAACCACTTTAGGCACAAGAATCATTTAGAATTGTTTTTCGGGCTAAGAGTTATGCCAAAAACACTTTTCGGTTTCTACGCAGGGCACAACTGGTACGAAAAATCCGACTTCATTTTTTTCCCCATTCTGACTTGAGGAATGTGTTGAGCATGGAAAATGCTACTTTAGGCGCAAGAATCAATCGAAATGTTTTCCGAGATAAAAGTTATGGGAAAAAATACTTTTCACGTTCAATGTAGGGCACTACGTGTACGAAAAATCCAACTTCATTTTTCCAGATTCGACGTGACAGCTATAGAGCATGGAAAAAACCACTTTAGGCACAAGAATCATTTAGAAATGTTTTTCGGGCTAAGAGTTATGCCAAAAACACTTTTCGGTTTCTACGTAGGGCAACCTGGGTACGAAAAATCCGACTTCATTTTTTTCCCATTCGGACTTGAGGAATCTGTTGAGCATCGAAAAATGCTACTTTAGGCGCAAGAATCAATCGTAAATGTTTTCCGAGATAAAAGTTATGGGAAAAAATACTTTTCACGTTCAATGTAGGGCACTACGTGTACGAAAAATCGAACTTCATTTTTTCCGATTCGGACGTGACAAAGGCTTAGAGCATGGAAAAAAACCACTTTAGCCATAAGAATCGTTTAGAAATGTTTTTTCGGGCTAAGAGTTATGCCAAAAACACTTTTCGCTTTCTACGCAAGGCACAACCGGTACGAAAATCCGACTTCATTTTTTTCCCATTTTGACTTGAGGAACGTGTTGAGCATGGAAAAATGCTACTTTAGGCGCAAGAATCAATCGAAATGTTTTCCGAGATAAAAGTTATGGGCAAAATACTTTTCACGTTCAATGTAGGGCACTACGTGTGTACAAAAATCCGACTTCATTTTTTCCAGATTCGACGTGACAGAGCTATAGAGCATGGAAAAAAACAACTTTAGGCACAAGAATCATTAGAAATGTTTTTCGTGCTAAGAGTTATGCCAAAAACACTTTTCGGTTTCTACGTAGGGCACAACCGGTACGAAAAAATCCGACTTCATTTTTTTCCCATTCGGACTTGAGGAATCCGTTGAGCATGGAAAAATGCTACTTTAGGCGCAAGAATCAATCGAAATGTTTTCCGAGATAAAAGTTATGGGCAAAAAATACTTTTCACGTTCAATGTAGGGCACTACGTGTACGAAAAATCCGATTTCATTTTTTCCCGATTCTGACGTGACAGAGCTATAGAGCATGGAAAAAAACCACTTTAAGCACAAGAATCGTTTAGAAAGGTTTTTCGGGCTAAGAGTTTTGCCAAAAACACTTTTCGCTTTCTACGTAGGGCACAACCGGTACGAAAAATCCGACTTCATTTTTTCCCCCATTCTGACTTGAGGAATGCGTTGAGCATGGAAAAATGCTACTTTAGGCGCAAGAATCAATCGAAATGTTTTCCGAGATAAAAGTTATGGGAAAAAATACTTTTCACGTTCAATGTAGGGCACTACGTAGTACGAAAAATCCGACTTCATTTTTTCCAAATTCTGACGTGACAGAGCTATAGAGCATGGAAAAAAAACCACTTTAGGCACAAGAATCATTTAGAATTGTTTTTCGGGCTAAGAGTTATGCCAAAAAACACTTTTCGCTTTCTACGGGGCACAACCGGTACGAAAAATCCGACTTCATTTTTTTTCCCATTTTGACTTGAGGAATCTGTTGAGCATGGAAAAATGCTACTTGAGGTGCAAGAATAAATCGAAATGTTTTCCGAGATAAAAGTTATGGGCAAAATACTTTTCACGTTCAATGTATGGGCACTACGTGTACGAAAAATCCGACTTCATTTTTTTCCCATTCGGACTGTGACGAATATTAGAGCATGGAAAAAAACCACTTTAGGCACAAGAATCATTCGAAATGTTTTTCGAGCTAAGAGTTATGGCAAAAACACTTTTCACATTCTACGTAGGGCACAACGTGTACGAAAAATCCGACTTTATTTTTTTCCCATTTTGACTTGAGGAATGCTATTGAGCATGGAAAAAAGCCACTTTAGGCACAAGAATCAATCAGAAATGTTTTCCGAGATAAAAGTTATGGGCAAAAACACTTTTCACGTTCAATGTAGGGCACTACGTGTACGAACAATCCGACTTCATTTTTTCCCATTTTGACGTGACGGAGCTATAGAGCATGGAAAAAACCACTTTAGGCACAGAATCAATCAGAAATGTTTTTCGAGATAAGAGTTATGCCAAAAATACTTTTCACGTTCAACGTAGGGCACTAACCGGGTACGAAAAATCCGACTTCATTTTTTTTCCCATTCGGACTTGAGGAATCTGTGAGCATGGAAAAATGCTACTTTAGGCGCAAGAATCAATCGTAAATGTTTTCCGAGATAAAAGTTATGGGAAAAAATACTTTTCACGTTCAATGTAGGGCACTACCTGTACGAAAAATCCAACTTCATTTTTTCCGATTCCGACGTGACAGAGCTATAGAGCATGGAAAAAAACCACTTTAGGCACAAGAATCATTTCAAATGTTTTTCGTGATAAGAGTTATGCCAAAAACACTTTTCGGTTTCTACGTAGGGCACAACCGGTACGAAAAATCCGACTTCATTTTTTTCCCATTCGGACTAGAGGAATCAGTTGAGCATTGAAAAATGCTACTTTAGGCGCAAGAATCAATCGAAATGTTTTTTCCGAGATAAAAAGTAATGGGCAAAAATACTTTTCACGTTCAATGTAGGGCACTACGTGTACGAAAAATCCGACTTCATTTTTTCCAGATTCGACGTGACAGCTATAGAGCATGGAAAAAAACCACTTAAGGCACAAGAATCGTTTAGAAATGTTTTTCGGGCTAAGAGTTATGCCAAAAACACTTTTCAGTTTCTACGTAGGACAACCTGGTACGAAAAATCCGACTTCATTTTTTTCCCATTCCGACTTGAGGAATGCGTTGAGCATCGAAAAATGCTACTTTAGGCGCAAGAATCAATCAGAAATGTTTTCCGAGATAAAAGTTATGGGCAAAAATACTTTTCACGTTCAATGTAGGGCACTACGTGTACGAAAAATCCGACTTCATTTTTTCCAGATTCGACGTGACAGAGCTATAGAGCATGGAAAAAAAACCACTTTAGGCACAAGAATCATTAGAAATGTTTTTCGGGCTAAGAGTTATGCCAAAAACACTTTTCGCTTTTACAAAAACCGGTACGAAAATCCGACTTCATTTTTTCCCATTCTGACTTGAGGAATGTTGAGCATCGAAAAATGCTACTTTAGGCGTAAGAATCAATCGTAAATGTTTTCCGAGATAAAAGTTATGGAAAAAAATACTTTTCACGTTCAATGTAGGGCACTACGTGTACGAAAAATCCAACTTCATTTTTTCCCGCATTCCGACGTGACAGAGCTATAGAGCATGGAAAAAAACCACTTTAGGCACAAGAATCGTTTAGAAATGTTTTTCGGGCTAAGAGTTATGCCAAAAACACTTTTCGGTTCTACGTAGGGCACAACCGGGTACGAAAAATCCGACTTCATTTTTTTCCCATTCTGACTTGAGGAATGTGTTGAGCATGGAAAAATGCTACTTTAGGCGCAAGAATCAATCGAAATGTTTTCCGAGATAAAAGTTATGGGAAAAATACTTTTCACGTTCAATGTAGGGCACTACGTGTACGAAAAATCCAACTTCGATTTTTTCCAGTTCCGACGTGACAGAGCTATAGAGCATGGAAAAAAACCACTTTAGGCACAAGAATCATTAGAAATGTTTTTCGGGCTAAGAGTTATGCCAAAAACACTTTTCGGTTTCTACGTAGGGCACAACCGGTACGAAAAATCCGACTTCATTTTTTTCCATTCGGACTTGAGGAATCTGTTGAGCATTGAAAAATGCTACTTTAGGCGCAAGAATCAATCGAAATGTTTTCCGAGATAAAAGTTATGGGAAAAAATACTTTTCACGTTCAATGTAGCGCACTACGTGTACGAAAAATCCGACTTCATTTTTTCCAGATTCGACGTGACAGAGCTATAGAGCATGGAAAAAAACCACTTTAGCCACAAGAATCGTTTAGAAATGTTTTTCGGGCAAAGAGTTATGCCAAAAACACTTTTCGGTTTCTACGCAAGGCACAACCGGTACGAAAAATCCGACTTCATTTTTTTTCCCATTTTGACTTGAGGAACGTGTTGAGCATGGAAAAATGCTACTTCAGGCTCTAAAGAATCAATCGAAACGTTTTCCGAGATAAAAGTTATGGGCAAAATACTTTTCACGTTCAATGTAGGGCACTACGTGTACGAAAAATCTAACTTCATTTTTTCCAGATTCCGACGTGACCGAGCTATAGAGCATGGAAAAAAACCACTTTAGGCACAAGAATCATTAGAAATGTTTTTCGGGTAAGAGTTATGCCAAAAACACTTTTCGGTTTCTACGTAGGGCACAACCGGGTACGAAAAATCCGACTTCATTTTTTTCCCATTCGGACTTGAGGAATCTGTTGAGCATCGAAAAATGCTACTTTAGGCGCAAGAATCAATCGAAATGTTTTCCGAGATAAAAGTTATGGAAAAAATACTTTTCACGTTCAATGTAGCGCACTACGTGTACGAAAAATCCGACATTCATTTTTTTCCAGATTCCGACGTGACGGAGCTATAGAGCATGGAAAAAAACCACTTTAGGCACAAGAATCATTTAGAAATGTTTTTCGGGCTAAGAGTTATGCCAAAAACACTTTTCAGTTTCTACGTAGGGCACAACTGGTACGAAAAATCCGACTTCATTTTTTTCCCATTCGGAGTTGAGGAATCTGTTGAGCATTGAAAAATGCAACTTTAGGCGCAAGAATCAATCAGAAATGTTTTCCGAGATAAAAGTTATGGGAAAAAAATACTTTTCACATTCAATGTAGCGCACTACGTGTACGAAAAATCCGACATTGTTTTTTCCAAATTATGACGTGACAGAGCTATAGAGCATGGAAAAAAACCACTTTACGCACAAGAATCATTAGAATTGTTTTTCGGGCTAAGAGTTATGCCAAAAAACACTTTTCGGTTTCTACGGGGGCACAACCGGTACGAAAAATCCGACTTTCTTTTTTTCCCATTTTTACTTGAGGAATCCGTTGAGCATGGAAAAATGCTACTTCAAGCGCAAGAATAAATCGAAATGTTTTCCGAGATATAAGTTATGGGCAAAATACTTTTCACGTTCAATGTATGGCACTACCTGTACGAAAAATCCGACTTCATTTTTTTCCCATTCGGACTTGAGGAATCTGTTGAGCATTGAAAAATGCTACTTTAGGCGCAAGAATCAATCAGAAATGTTTTCCGAGATAAAAGTTATGGGAAAAAATACTTTTCACCTTCAATGTAGGGCACTACCTCTACGAAAAATCCAACTTCATTTTTTCCAAATTCCGACGTGACAGAGCTATAGAGCATGGAAAAAACCACTTTAGGCACAAGAATCATTTCAAATGTTTTTCGTGATAAAGAGTTATGCCAAAAACACTTTTCGGTTTCTACGTAGGGCACAACCGGTACGAAAAATCCGACTTCATTTTTTTCCCATTCGGACTTGAGGAATCCGTTGAGCATTGAAAAAATGCAACTTTAGGCGCAAGAATCAATCGGAAATGTTTTCCGAGATAAAAGTTATGGGAAAAACTACATTTCACGTTCAATGTAGGGCACTACGTGTACAAAAATCCGAACTTCATTTTTTCCAGATTCGACGTGACAGAGCTATAGAGCATGGAAAAAAACCACTTTAGCCACAAGAATCGTTTAGAAATGTTTTTCGGGCAAAGATTTATGCCAAAAAACACTTTTCGGTTTCTACGTAAGGCACAACCGGGTACGAAAAATCCGACTTCATTTTTTTCCCATTTTGACTTGAGGAACGTGTTGAGCATGGAAAAATGCTACTTCAGGCTCAAGAATCAATCGAAATGTTTTCCGAGATAAAAGTTATGGGCAAAATACTTTTCACGTTCAATGTATGGCACTACCTGTACGAAAAATCTAACTTCATTTTTTCCAGATTCCGACGTGACAGAGCTATAGAGCATGGAAAAAAACCACTTTAGGCACAAGAATCATTAGAAATGTTTTTCGTGCTAAGAGTTATGCCAAAAACACTTTTCGGTTTCTACGTAGGGCACAACCGGTACGAAAAATCCGACTTCATTTTTTTTCCCATTCGGACTTGAGGAATCCGTTGAGCATCGAAAAATGCTACTTTAGGCGCAAGAATCAATCTGAAATGTTTTTCGAGATAAAAGTTATGGAAAAAAATACTTTTCACGTTCAATGTAGCGCACTACGTGTACGAAAAATCCGACTTCATTTTTTCCGGATTCCGACGTGACGAGCTATAGAGCATGGAAAAAAACCACTTTAGGCACAAGAATCATTAGAATTGTTTTTCGGGCTAAGAGTTATGCCAAAAACACTTTTCGGTTTCTACGTAGGGCACAACCGGGTACGAAAAATCCGACTTCATTTTTTTTCCCATTCGGAGTTGAGGAATCCGTTGAGCATTGAAAAATGCTACTTTAGGCGCAAGAATCAATCGAAATGTTTTCCGAGATAAAAGTTATGGGAAAAAATACTTTTCACGTTCAATGTAGCGCACTACGTGTACGAAAAATCCGACATTGTTTTTTCCAAATTATGACGTGACCGAGCTATAGAGCATGGAAAAAAAACCACTTTACGCACAAGAATCATTAGAATTGTTTTTCGGGCTAAGAGTTATGCCAAAAACACTTTTCGGTTTCTACTGGGGCACAACCTAGTACGAAAAATCCGACTTCATTTTTTTTTCCCATTTTGACTTGAGGAATCTGTTGAGCATGGAAAATGCTACTTTAGCAAGAATCAATCGAAATGTTTTCCGAGATATAAAGTTATGGGCAAAAATACTTTTCACGTTCAATGTATGGCACTACCTGTACAAAAATCCAATTTTTCAATAAAAAATCCGACTTCTTTTTTTCCCATTCGGACTTGAAGAATCATTTGACTTGAGCATTGAAAAATGCTACTTTAGGCGCAAGAATCAATCGAAATGTTTTCCGAGATAAAAGTTATGGGAAAAAAATACTTTTCACGTTCAATGTAGGGCACTACCTCTACGAAAAATCCAACTTCATTTTTTCTAGATTCGACGTGACGAGCTATAGAGCATGGAAAAAACCACTTTAGGCACAAGAATCATTTCAAATGTTTTTCGTGATAAGAGTTATGCCAAAAACACTTTTCGGTTTCTACGTAGGGCACAACCGGGTACGAAAAATCCGACTTCATTTTTTTTCCCATTCGGACTTGAGGAATACGTTGAGCATTGAAAAATGCTACTTTAGGCGCAAGAATCAATCGAAATGTTTTCCGAGATAAAAGTTATGGGAAAAAATACTTTTCACGTTCAATGTAGAGCACTACGTGTACGAAAAAATCCGACATTGTTTTTTCCAGATTCCGACGTGACGAGATATAAAGCATGGAAAAAAACCACTTTACTCACAAGAATCATTAGAATTGTTTTTCGGGCTAAGAGTTATGCCAAAAACACTTTTCGGTTTCTACAGGGGCACAACCGGTACGAAAAATCCGACTTTATTTTTTTCCCTATTTTGACTTGAGGAATCATGTTGAGCATGGAAAAATGCTACTTCAGGGCGCAAGAATAAATTAGAAATGTTTTCCGAGATATAAGGTATGGGCAAAATACTTTTCACGTTCAATGTATGGCACTACCCGTACGAAAAATCCGACTTCATTTTTTTCCCATTCGGACTTGAGGAACTGTCTGAGCATTGAAAAATGCTACTTTAGGCGCAAGAATCAATCGAAATGTTTTCCGAGATAAAAGTTATGGGAAAAAATACTTTTCACGTTCAATGTAGCGCACTACGTGTACGAAAAATCCGACATTGTTTTTTCCAGATTCCGACGTG
Organism: Beta corolliflora; assembly: GCA_947648045.1. Lineage (NCBI taxonomy): Eukaryota > Viridiplantae > Streptophyta > Magnoliopsida > Caryophyllales > Amaranthaceae > Beta > Beta corolliflora. Next base: position 174,765 of record CANSZD010003081.1, on the reverse strand, counting down.
ACGAGCTATAGAGCATGGAAAAAACCACTTTAGGCATAAGAATCATTTCAAATGTTTTTCGTGATAAGAGTTATGCCAAAAACACTTTTCAGTTTCTACGTAGGGCACAACTGGTACGAAAAATCCGACTTCATTTTTTTCCCATTCGGACTTGAGGAATCTGTTGAGCATTGAAAAATGCTACTTTAGGCGCAAGAATCAATCAGAAATGTTTTCCGAGTTAAAAGTTATGGGAAAAAATACTTTTCACGTTCAATGTAGGGCACTACCTCTACGAAAAATCCAACTTCATTTTTTCTAGATTCGACGTGACGAGCTATAGAGCATGGAAAAAACCACTTTAGGCACAAGAATCATTTCAAATGTTTTTCGTGATAAGAGTTATGCAAAAAACACTTTTCGGTTTCTACGTAGGGCACAACCGGGTACGAAAAATCCGACTTCATTTTTTTCCCATTCGGACTTGAGGAATCTGTTGAGCATTGAAAAATGCTACTTTAGGCGCAAGAATCAATCAGAAATGTTTTCCGAGATAAAAGTTATGGGAAAAAATACTTTTCACGTTCAATGTAGAGCACTACGTGTACGAAAAATCCGACATTGTTTTTTCCAGATTCTGACGTGACCGAGCTATAGAGCATGGAAAAAAACCACTTTACGCACAAGAATCATTAGAATTGTTTTTCGGGCTAAGAGTTATGCCAAAAACACTTTTCGGTTTCTACGGGGGCACAACCTGGGTACGAAAAATCGACTTTATTTTTTTTCCCATTTTGACTTGAGGAATCCGTTGAGCATGGAAAAATGCTACTTCAGGCGCAAGAATAAATTAGAAATGTTTTCCGAGATATAAGTTATGGGCAAAATACTTTTCACGTTCAATGTATGGCACTACCTGTACGAAAAATCCGACTTCATTTTTTTCCCATTCGGACTTGAGGAATCTGTTGAGCATTGAAAAATGCTACTTTAGGCTTAAGAATCAATCAGAAATGTTTTCCGAGATAAAAGTTATGGGAAAAAATACTTTTCACGTTCAATATAGCGCACTACGTGTACGAAAAATCCGACATTGTTTTTTCCAGATTCTGACGTGACAGAGCTATATAGCATGGAAAAAAACCACTTTACGCAAAGAATCATTAGAATTGTTTTTCGGGCTAAGAGTTATGCCAAAAACACTTTTCAGTTTCTACGGGGGGCACAACTGGTACGAAAAATCCGACTTTATTTTTTTCCCATTTTGACTTGAGGAATGTGTTGAGCATGGAAAAATGCTACTTCAGGCGCAAGAATAAATCAGAAATGTTTTCCGAGATATAAGTTATGGGCAAAATACTTTTCACGTTCAATGTATGGCACTACTTGTACGAAAAATCCAACTTCATTTTTTCTAGATTCTGACGTGACAGAGCTATAGAGCATGGAAAAAACCACTTTAGGCACAAGAATCATTTCAAATGTTTTTCGTGATAAGAGTTATGCCAAAAACACTTTTCAGTTTCTACGTAGGGCACAACTGGTACGAAAAATCCGACTTCATTTTTTTCCCATTCGGACTTGAGGAATCTGTTGAGCATTGAAAAATGCTACTTTAGGCGCAAGAATCAATCAGAAATGTTTTCCGAGATAAAAGATATGGGAAAAAATACTTTTCACGTTCAATGTAGCGCACTACGTGTACGATAAATCCGACATTGTTTTTTCCAGATTCTGACGTGACAGAGCTATAGAGCATGGAAAAAACCACTTTAGGCATAAGAATCATTTCAAATGTTTTTCGTGATAAGAGTTATGCCAAAAAACACTTTTCGGTTTCTACGTAGGGCACAACCGAGTACGAAAAATCCGACTTCATTTTTTTCCCATTCGGACTTGAGGAATCTGTTGAGCATTGAAAAATGCTACTTTAGGCGCAAGAATCAATCGAAATGTTTTCCGAGATAAAAGTTAGGGGAAAAAATACTTTTCACGTTCAATGTAGCGCACTACGTGTACGAAAAATCCGACATTGTTTTTTCCAGATTCCGACGTGACGGAGCTATAGAGCATGGAAAAAACCACTTTAGGCATAAGAATCATTTCAAATGTTTTTCGTGATAAGAGTTATGCCAAAAACACTTTTCGGTTCTACGTAGGGCACAACCGGTACGAAAAATCCGACTTCATTTTTTTCCCATTCGGACTTGAGGAATCCGTTGAGCATTGAAAAATGCTACTTTAGGCGCAAGAATCAATCGAAATGTTTTCCGAGATAAAAGTTATGGGAAAAAATACTTTTCACGTTCAATGTAGGGCACTACCTCTACGAAAAATCCAACTTCATTTTTTCTAGATTCCGACGTGACGAGCTATAGAGCATGGAAAAAACCACTTTAGGCACAAGAATCATTTCAAATGTTTTTCGTGATAAGAGTTATGCCAAAAACACTTTTCGGTTTCTACGTAGGGCACAACCGGTACGAAAAATCCGACTTCATTTTTTTCCCATTCGGACTTGAGGAATCCGTTGAGCATTGAAAAAATGCTACTTTAGGCGCAAGAATCAATCGAAATGTTTTCCGAGATAAAAGTTATGAGAAAAAATACTTTTCACGTTCAATGTAGAGCACTACGTGTACGAAAAATCCGACATTGTTTTTTCCAAATTCCGACGTGACCGAGCTATAAAGCATGGAAAAAAAACCACTTTACGCACAAGAATCATTAGAATTGTTTTTCGGGCTAAGAGTTATGCCAAAAACACTTTTCGCTTTCTACGGGGCACAACCGGGTACGAAAAATCGGACTTTATTTTTTTCCCATTTTGACTTGAGGAATCTGGTTGAGCATGGAAAAATGCTACTTCAGGCAAGAATAAATTAGAAATGTTTTCCGAGATATAAGTTATGGGCAAAATACTTTTCACGTTCAATGTATGGCACTACACGTACGAAAAATCCGACTTCATTTTTTTCCCATTCGGACTTGAGGAATCGTTGAGCATTGAAAAATGCTACTTTAGGCTTAAGAATCAATCGAAATGTTTTCCGAGATAAAAGTTATGGGAAAAAATACTTTTCACGTTCAATGTAGCGCACTACGTGTACGAAAAATCCGACATTGTTTTTTCCAGATTCTGACGTGACAGAGCTATATAGCATGGAAAAAAACCACTTTACGCAAAGAATCATTAGAATTGTTTTTCGGGCTAAGAGTTATGCCAAAAACACTTTTCAGTTTCTACGGGGGGCATAACTGGTACGAAAAATCCGACTTTATTTTTTTCCCTTTTTGGACTCGAGGAATGTGTTGAGCATGGAAAAATGCTACTTTAGGCGCAAGAATAAATCGAAATGTTTTCCGAGATATAAGTTATGGGCAAAATACTTTTCACGTTCAATGTATGGCACTACTTGTACGAAAAATCCAACTTCATTTTTTCTAGATTCTGACGTGACAGAGCTATAGAGCATGGAAAAAACCAATTTAGGCACAAGAATCATTTCAAATGTTTTTCGTGGATAAGAGTTATGCCAAAAACACTTTTCGTTTTCTACGTAGGGCACAACTGGGTACGAAAAATCCGACTTCATTTTTTTCCCATTCGGACTTGAGGAATCTGTTGAGCATTGAAAAATGCTACTTTAGGCGCAAGAATCAATCAGAAATGTTTTCCGAGATAAAAGATATGGGAAAAAATACTTTTCACGTTTAATGTAGCGCACTACGTGTACGAAAAAATCCGACATTGTTTTTTCCAGATTCGACGTGACGAGCTATAGAGCATGGAAAAAACCATTTTAGGCATAAGAATCATTTCAAATGTTTTTCGTGATAATAGTTATGCCAAAAACACTTTTCGCTTTCTACGTAGGGCACAACCGGTACGAAAAATCCGACTTCATTTTTTTCCCATTCGGACTTGAGGAATGCGTTGAGCATTGAAAAATGCTACTTTAGGCGCAAGAATCAATCGAAATGTTTTCCGAGATAAAAGTTATGGGAAAAAATACTTTTCACGTTCAATGTAGAGCACTACGTGTACGAAAAATCCGACATTGTTTTTTCCAGATTCGGACGTGACAGAGCTATAAGGCATGGAAAAAAACCACTTTACGCACAAGAATCATTAGAATTGTTTTTCGGGCTAAGAGTTATGCCAAAAACACTTTTCGCTTTCTACGTGGGGCACAACCGGGTACGAAAAATCCGACTTTATTTTTTTTCCCATTCGGACTTGAGGAATCTGTTGAGCATTGAAAAATGCTACTTTAGGCGCAAGAATCAATCGAATTTGTTTTCCGAGATAAAAGTAATGGGCAAAATACTTTTCCCGTTCAATGTAGGGCACTACGTGTACAAAAATCGAACTTCATTTTTTCCGGATCTCGACGTAACGAGAGCTGTAGAGCATGGAAAAAAACCACTTTAGGCACAACAATCGTTTAGAAATTTTTATCGGGCCTAAGAGTTATGCCAAAAACACTTTTCGGTTTACTGGGAGGCACAACCGGTACGAAAAATCCGACTTCATTTTTTTTGCCATTTTGACTTGAGGAATCGTTGAGCATGAAAAGATGCTACTTCAGGCTCAAGAATCAATCAGAAATATTTTCCGAGATAAAAGTTATGGGCAAAAATAATTTTCACGTTCAATGTAGGGCACTACCTGTACCAAAAATCCAACTTCATTTTTTCTAGATTCTGACGTGACAGAGCTATAGAGCATGGAAAAAACCACTTTAGGCACAACAATCATTTCAAATGTTTTTCGTGATAAGAGTTATGCCAAAAACACTTTTCGGTTTTACGTAGGGCACAACCGGTACGACAAATCCGACTTCATTTTTATCCCATTCGGACTTGAGGAATCTGGCGAGCATTGAAAAATGCTACTTTAGGCGCAAGAATCAATCGAAATGTTTTCCGAGATAAAAGTAATGGGCAAAATACTTTTCCCGTTCAATGTAGGGCACTACGTGTACAAAAATCGAACTACATTTTTTCCGATTCCGACGTAACAGAGCCATAGAGCATGGAAAAAAACCACTTTAGGCACAAGAATCGTTTAGAAATTTTTTTCGGGCTAAGAGTTATGCCAAAAACACTTTTCGCTTCTACGGGGGCACAACTGGTACGAAAAATCCGACTTCATTTTTTTTGCCATTTTGACTTGAGGAATCTGTTGAGCATGGAAAGATGCTACTTCAGGCTCAAGAATCAATCGAAATGTTTTCCGAGATAAAAGTTATGGGAAAAAATACTTTTCACGTTCAATGTAGGGCACTACCCGTACGAAAAATCCAACTTCATTTTTTCTAGATTCCGACGTGACAGCTATAGAGCATGGAAAAAACCACTTTAGGCACAAGAATCATTTCAAATGTTTTTCGTGATAAGAGTTATGCCAAAAACACTTTTCAGTTTCTACGTAGGGCACAACTGGTACGAAAAATCCGACTTCATTTTTTTTCCATTCGGACTTGAGAAATCTGTTGAGCATTGAAAAATGCTACTTTAGGCGCAAGAATCAATCAGAAATGTTTTCCGAGATAAAAGTTATGGGCAAAAATACTTTTCCCGTTCAATGTAGGGCACTACGTGTACAAAAATCGAACTTCATTTTTTCCGATTCGACGTGACAGAGCTGTAGAGCATGGAAGAAAACCACTTTAGCCACAAGAATCGTTTAGAAATGTTTTTCGGGCAAAGAGTTATTCCAAAAACACTTTTCAGTTTCTACGCAAGGCACAACTGGTACGAAAAATCCGGCTTCATTTTTTTCCCATTTTGACTTGAGGAACGTGTTGAGCATGGAAAGATGCTACTTCAGGCTCAAGAATCAATCAGAAACGTTTTCCGAGATTAAAGTTATGGGCAAAATACTTTTCACGTTCAATGTATGGCACTACCTGTACGAAAATTCCAACTTCATTTTTTCCAGATTCTGACGTGACAGAGCTATAGAGCATGGAAAAAAACCACTTTAGGCACAAGAATCATTAGAAATGTTTTTCGTGATAAAAGTTATGCCAAAAACACTTTTCATTTTCTACGTAGGGCACAACTGGTACGAAAAATCCGACTTCATTTTTTTCCCATTCGGACTTGAGGAATCGCTTGAGCATCGAAAAATGCTACTTTAGGCGCAAGAATCAATCAAAAATGTTTTCCGAGATAAAAGTTATGGGAAAAAATACTTTTCACGTTCAATGTAGCGCACTACGTGTACGAAAAATCCGACTTCATTTTTTTCCCATTCGGACTTGAGGAATCTGTTGAGTATTGAAAAATGCTACTTTAGGTGCAAGAATCAATCAGAAATGTTTTCCGAGATGAAAGTTATGGGAAAAAATACTTTTCACGTTCAATGTAGGGCACTACGTGTATCAAAAAATCCGACATTGTTTTTTCCAGATTTATGACGTGACAGAGCTATAGAGCATGGAAAAAAACCACTTTAGGCACAAGAATCATTTCAAATGTTTTTCGTGATAAGAGTTATGCCAAAAACACTTTTCGGTTCAACGTAGGGCAATAACCGGGTACGAAAAATCCGACTTCATTTTTTTCCCATTCGGACTTGAGGAATCTGTTGAGCATTGAAAAATGCTACTTTAGGCGCAAGAATCAATCAGAAATGTTTTCCGAGATAAAAGTAATGGGCAAAATACTTTTCCCGTTCAATGTAGGGCACTACGTGTACAAAAATCGAACTTCATTTTTTCCAGATTCTGACGTAACAGAGCTGTAGAGCATGGAAAAAAACCACTTTAGCACAACAATCGTTTAGAAATTTTTTTCGGGCTAAGAGTTATACCAAAAACACTTTTCAGTTTCTACGGGGGGCACAACAGGTACGAAAAATCCGACTTCATTTTTTTTGCCATTTTGACTTGAGGAATCTGTTGAGCATGGAAAGATGCTACTTCAGGCTCAAGAATCAATCAGAAATGTTTTCCGAGATAAAAGTTATGGGCAAAAATACTTTTCACGTTCAATGTAGGGCACTACCTGTACGAAAAATCCAACTTCATTTTTTCTAGATTCTGACGTGACAGAGCTATAGAGCATGGAAAAAACCACTTTAGGCACAAGAATTATTTCAAATGTTTTTCGTGGATAAGAGTTATGCCAAAAAGACTTTTCAGTTTCTACGTAAGGCACAACTGGTACGAAAAATCCGACTTCCTTTTTTTTTCCATTCGGACTTGAGGAATCTGTTGAGCATTGAAAAATGCTACTTTAGGCGCAAGAATCAATCAGAAATGTTTTCCGAGATAAAAGTTATGGGCAAAATACTTTTCACGTTCAATGTAGGGCACTACGTGTACAAAAATCGAACTTCATTTTTTCCAGATTCGACGTGACAGAGTCTGGAGAGCATGGAAAAAAACCACTTTAGCCACAAGAATCGTTTAGAAATGTTTTTCGGGCAAAGAGTTATTCCAAAAACACTTTTCGGTTTCTACGCAAGGCACAACCGGGTACGAAAAATCCGACTTCATTTTTTTCCCATTTTGACTTGAGGAACGTGTTGAGCATGGAAAGATGCTACTTCAGGCTCAAGAATCAATCGAAACGTTTTCCGAGATTAAAGTTATGGGCAAAATACTTTTCACGTTCAATGTATGGCACTACTTGTACGAAAATTCCAACTTCATTTTTTCCAGATTCTGACGTGACAGAGCTATAGAGCATGGAAAAAAACCACTTTAGGCACAAGAATCATTAGAAATGTTTTTCGTGATAAAAGTTATGCCAAAAACACTTTTCAGTTTCTACGTAGGGCAAAACTGGTACGAAAAATCCGACTTCATTTTTTTCCCATTCGGTCTTGAGCGAGGAATCTGTTGAGCATCGAAAAATGCTACTTTAGGCGCAAGAATCAATCAGAAATGTTTTCCGAGATAAAAGTTATGTGAAAAAATACTTTTCACGTTCAATGTAGCGCACTACGTGTATCAAAAATCCGACATTGTTTTTTCAGTTTGTGACGTGACAGAGCTATAAAGCATGGAAAAAACCACTTTAGGCACAAGAATCATTTCAAATGTTTTTCGTGATAAGAGTTATGCCAAAAACACTTTTCGGTTTCTACGTAGGGCACAACCGGGTACGAAAAATCCGACTTCATTTTTTTTCCCATTCGAACTTGAGGAATCTGTTGAGCATTGAAAAATGCTACTTTAGGCGCAAGAATCAATCAGAATTGTTTTCCGAGATAAAAGTAATGGGCAAAATACTTTTCCCGTTCAATGTAGGGCACTACGTGTACAAAAATCGAACTTCATTTTTTCCAGATTCTGACGTAACAGAGCTGTAGAGCATGGAAAAAAAACACTTTAGGCACAACAATCGTTTAGAAATTTTTATCGGTCTAAGAGTTATTCCAAAAACACTTTTCAGTACTACGGGAGGCACAACTGGTACGAAAAATCCGACTTCATTTTTTTTGCCATTTTGACTTGAGGAATCTGTTGAGCATGAAAAGATGCTACTTCAGGCTCAAGAATCAATCAGAAATATTTTCCGAGATAAAAGTTATGGGCAAAAATAATTTTCACGTTCAATGTAGGGCACTACACCGTACGAAAAATCCAACTTCATTTTTTCTAGATTCCGACGTGACGTAGCTATAGAGCATGGAAAAAACCACTTTAGGCACAACAATCATTTCAAATGTTTTTCGTGATAAGAGTTATGCCAAAAACACTTTTCGTTTCTACGTAGGGCACAGGCACACGGTACGACAAATCCGACTTCATTTTTTTCCCATTCGGACTTGAGGAATCTGTTGAGCATTGAAAAATGCTACTTTAGGCGCAAGAATCAATCAGAAATGTTTTCCGAGATAAAAGTAATGGGCAAAATACTTTTCCCGTTCAATGTAGGGCACTACGTGTACAAAAATCGAACTTCATTTTTTCCAGATTCGGACGTAACAGAGTCAGAGAGCATGGAAAAAAACCACTTTAGGCACAACAATCGTTTAGAAATTTTTTCGGGCTAAGAGTTATGCCAAAAACACTTTTCGGTTTCTACGGGGGCACAACCGGTACGAAAAAATCCGACTTCATTTTTTTTCCCATTTTGACTTGAGGAATCAGTTGAGCATGGAAAGATGCTACTTCAGGCTCAAGAATCAATCAGAAATGTTTTCCGAGATAAAAGTTATGGGCAAAAATACTTTTCACGTTCAATGTAGGGCACTACCTGTACGAAAAATCCAACTTCATTTTTTCTAGATTCTGACGTGACAGAGCTATAGAGCATGGAAAAAACCACTTTAGGCACAAGAATCATTTCAAATGTTTTTCGTGATAAGAGTTATGCCAAAAACACTTTTCAGTTTCTACGTAGGGCACAACCGGGTACGAAAAATCCGACTTCATTTTTTTTTACATTCGGACTTGAGAAATCTGTTGAGCATTGAAAAATGCTACTTTAGGCGCAAGAATCAATCGAAATGTTTTCCGAGATAAAAGTTATGGGCAAAATACTTTTCCCGTTCAATGTAGGGCACTACGTGTACAAAAATCGAACTTCATTTTTTCCAGATTCTGACGTGACAGAGCTGTAGAGCATGGAAGAAAACCACTTTAGCCACAAGAATCGTTTAGAAATGTTTTTCGGGCAAAGAGTTATTCCAAAAACACTTTTCGGTTTCTACGCAAGGCACAACCGGGTACGAAAAATCCGACTTCATTTTTTTCCCATTTTGACTTGAGGAACGTGTTGAGCATGGAAAGATGCTACTTCAGGCTCAAGAATCAATCGAAACGTTTTCCGAGATTAAAGTTATGGGCAAAATACTTTTCACGTTCAATGTATGGCACTACCTGTACGAAAATTCCAACTTCATTTTTTCCAGATTCTGACGTGACAGAGCTATAGAGCATGGAAAAAAACCACTTTAGGCACAAGAATCATTAGAAATGTTTTTCGTGATAAAAGTTATGCCAAAAACACTTTTCATTTTCTACGTAGGGCACAACTGGTACGAAAAATCCGACTTCATTTTTTTCCCATTCGGACTTGAGGAATCCGCTGAGCATCGAAAAATGCTACTTTAGGCGCAAGAATCAATCGAAATGTTTTCCGAGATAAAAGTTATGGGAAAAAAAATACTTTTCACGTTCAATGTAGCGCACTACGTGTACGAAAAATCCGACTTCATTTTTTTTCCCATTCGGACTTGAGGAATCTGTTGAGTATTGAAAAATGCTACTTTAGGTGCAAGAATCAATCGAAAATGTTTTCCGAGATGAAAGTTATGGGAAAAAATACTTTTCACGTTCAATGCGGCACTACGTGTATCAAAAATCCGACATTGTTTTTTCCAGTTTATGACGTGACATGAGCTATAGAGCATGGAAAAAAACCACTTTAGGCACAAGAATCATTTCAAATGTTTTTCGTGATAAGAGTTATGCCAAAAACACTTTTCAGTTTCAACGTAGGGCACAACTGGTACGAAAAATCCGACTTCATTTTTTTCCCATTCGAACTTGAGGAATCGGTTGAGCATTGAAAAATGGTACTTTAGGCGCAAGAATCAATCGAAATGTTTTCCGAGATAAAAGTAATGGGCAAAATACTTTTCCCGTTCAATGTAGGGCACTACGTGTACAAAAAATCGAACTTCATTTTTTCCGATTCGACGTAACAGAGCCGTAGAGCATGGAAAAAAACCACTTTAGGCACAACAATCGTTTAGAAATTTTTTTCGGGCTAAGAGTTATGCCAAAAACACTTTTCGTTTCTACTGGGGCACAACAGTACGAAAAAATCCGACTTCATTTTTTTTGCCATTTTGACTTGAGGAATCTGTTGAGCATGGAAAGATGCTACTTCAGGCTCAAGAATCAATCGAAATATTTTCCGAGATATAAGTTATGGGCAAAATACTTTTCACGTTCAATGTATGGCACTACTTGTACGAAAAATCCAACTTCATTTTTTCTAGATTCTGACGTGACAGAGCTATAGAGCATGGAAAAAACCACTTTAGGCACAAGAATCATTTCAAATGTTTTTCGTGATAAGAGTTATGCCAAAAACACTTTTCGGTTTCTACGTAAGGCACAACCGGTATGAAAAATCCGACTTCATTTTTTTCCCATTCGGACTTGAGGAATCGTTGAGCATTGAAAAATGCTACTTTAGGCGCAAGAATCAATCGAAATGTTTTCCGAGATAAAAGTTATGGGCAAAATACTTTTCCCGTTCAATGTAGGGCACTACGTGTACAAAAATCGAACTTCATTTTTTCCAGATTCTGACGTGACAGAGCTGTAGAGCATGGAAGAAAACCACTTTAGCCACAAGAATCGTTTAGAAATGTTTTTCGGGCAAAGAGTTATTCCAAAAACACTTTTCAGTTTCTACGCAAGGCACAACTCGTACGAAAAATCCGGCTTCTTTTTTTTCCCATTTTGACTTGAGGAACGTGTTGAGCATGGAAAGATGCTACTTCAGGCTCAAGAATAAATCAGAAACGTTTTCCGAAATTAAAGTTATGGGCAAAATACTTTTCACGTTCAATGTATGGCACTACCACGTACGAAAAATCCAACTTCATTTTTTCCGGATTCGACGTGACAGAGCTATAGAGCATGGAAAAAAACCACTTTAGGCACAAGAATCATTAGAAATGTTTTTCGTGATAAGAGTTATGCCAAAAACACTTTTCAGTTTCTACGTAGGGCACAACTGGTACGAAAAATCCGACTTCATTTTTTTCCCATTCGGACTTGAGGAATCTATTGAGCATCGAAAAATGCTACTTTAGGCGCAAGAATCAATCAGAAATATTTTTCGAGATAAAAGTTATGGGAAAAAATACTTTTCACGTTCAATGTAGCGCACTACGTATACGAAAAATCCGACATTGTTTTTTCCAGATTCTGACGTGACAGAGCTATAGAGCATGGAAAAAAACCACTTTAAGCACAAGAATCATTAGAATTGTTTTTCGGGCTTAGAGTTATGCCAAAAACACTTTTCAGTTTCTACGTAGGGCACAACTGGTACGAAAAATCCGACTTCATTTTTTTCCCATTCGGACTTGAGGAATCTGTTGAGCATTGAAAAATGCTACTTTAGGCGCAAGAATCAATCAGAAATGTTTTCCGAGATAAAAGTTATGGGAAAAAATACTTTTCACGTTCAATGTAGCGCACTACGTGTACGAAAAATCCGACATTGTTTTTTCCAGATTCTGACGTGACAGAGCTATAGAGCATGGAAAAAAAACCACTTTACGCACAAGAATCATTAAAATTGTTTTTTAGGGCTAAGAGTTATGCCAAAAACACTTTTCAGTTTCTACGGGGGCACAACTGGTACGAAAAATCCGACTTTATTTTTTTCCCATTTTGACTTGAGGAATGTGTTGAGCATGGAAAAATGCTACTTCAGGCGCAAGAATAAATCAGAAATGTTTTCCGAGATATAAGTTATGGGCAAAATACTTTTCACGTTCAATGTATGGCACTACCTGTACGAAAAATCCAACTTCATTTTTTCTAGATTCTGACGTGACAGAGCTATAGAGCATGGAAAAAACCACTTTAGGCACAAGAATCATTTCAAATGTTTTTCGTGATAAGAGTTATGCAAAAAACACTTTTCAGTTTCTACGTAGGGCACAACCGGTACGAAAAATCCGACTTCATTTTTTTCCCATTCGGAGTTGAGGAATCTGTAAAGCATTGAAAAATGCAACTTTAGTCGCAAGAATCAATCGAAATGTTTTCCGAGATAAAAGTTATGGGAAAAAAATACTTTTCACATTCAATGTAGCGCACGACGTGTACGAAAAATCCGACATTGTTTTTTCCAAATTATGACGTGACAGAGCTATAGAGCATGGAAAAAAACAACTTTACGCACAAGAATCATTAGAATTGTTTTTCGGGCTAAGAGTTATGCCAAAAACACTTTTCGGTTCTACTACGGGGGCACTAACCGGGTACGAAAAATCCGACTTTCTTTTTTTCCCATTTTGACTTGAGGAATCTGTTGAGCATGGAAAAATGCTACTTCAGCGCAAGAATAAATCGAAATGTTTTCCGAGATATAAGTTATGGGAAAAAATACTTTTCACGTTCAATGTATGGCACTACTCACGAAAAATCCGACTTCATTTTTTTCCCATTCGGACTTGAGTAATGCATTGAGCATTGAAAAATGCTACTTTAGGCGCAAGAATCAATCGAAATGTTTTCCGAGATAAAAGTTATGGGAAAAAAATACTTTTCACGTTCAATGTAGGGCACTACCTCTACGAAAAATCCAATTTCATTTTTTCTAGATTCTGACGTGATAGAGCTATAGAGCATGGAAAAAACCACTTTAGGCACAAGAATCATTTCAAATGTTTTTCGTGATAAGAGTTATGCCAAAAACACTTTTCAGTTTCTACGTAGGGCACAACTGGTACGAAAAATCCGACTTCATTTTTTTCCTATTCGGAGTTGAGGAATCTGTTGAGCATTGAAAAATGCAACTTTAGGCGCAAGAATCAATCAGAAATGTTTTCCGAGATAAAAGTTATGGGAAAAAAATACTTTTCACATTCAATGTAGCGCACTACGTGTACCAAAAAATCCGACATTGTTTTTTCCAAATTATGACGTGACGAGCTATAGAGCATGGAAAAAAACCACTTTACGCACAAGAATCATTAGAATTGTTTTTCGGGCTAAGAGTTATGCCAAAAATACTTTTCAGTTTCTACGGGGGGCACAACTGGTACGAAAAATCCGACTTTCTTTTTTTCCCATTTTGACTTGAGGAATCTGTTGAGCATGGAAAAATGCTACTTCAGGCGCAAGAATAAATCAGAAATGTTTTCCGAGATATAAGTTATGGGCAAAATACTTTTCACGTTCAATGTATGGCACTACCTGTACGAAAAATCCGACTTCATTTTTTTCCCATTCGGACTTGAGGAATTGTTGAGCATTGAAAAATGCTACTTTAGGCGCAAGAATCAATCGAAATGTTTTCCGAGATAAAAGTTATGGGAAAAAATACTTTTCACGTTCAATGTAGGGCACTAACTCTACGAAAAATCCAACTTCATTTTTTCTAGATTCTGACGTGACAGAGCTATAGAGCATGGAAAAAACCACTTTAGGCACAAGAATCATTTCAAATGTTTTTCGTGATAAGAGTTATGCCAAAAACACTTTTCAGTTTCTACGTAGGGCACAACCGGGTACGAAAAATCCGACTTCATTTTTTTCCCATTCGGACTAGAGGAATCACGTTGAGCATTGAAAAATACTACTTTAGGCGCAAGAATCAATCAGAAATGTTTTCCGAGATAAAAGTAATGGGAAAAAATACTTTTCACGTTCAATGTGGCGCACTACGTGTACGAAAAATCCGACATTGTTTTTTCCAGATTCTGACGTGACAGAGCTATAGAGCATGGAAAAAAACCCCTTTAAGCACAATAATCATTAGAATTGTTTTTCGGGCTTAGAGTTATGCCAAAAACACTTTTCGGTTTCTACGTAGGGCACAACCGGGTACGAAAAATCCGACTTCATTTTTTTCCCATTCGGACTTGAGGAATCTGTTGAGCATTGAAAAATGCTACTTTAGGCGCAAGAATCAATCAGAAATGTTTTCCGAGATAAAAGTTATGGGAAAAAATACATTTCACGTTCAATGTAGCGCACTACGTGTACAAAAATCGAACTTCATTTTTTCCAGATTCTGACGTGACAGAGCTGTAGAGCATGGAAAAAAACCACTTTAGCCACAAGAATCGTTTAGAAATGTTTTTCGGGCAAAGATTTATTCCAAAAACACTTTTCAGTTTCTACGCAAGGCACAACTGGTACGAAAAATCCGGCTTCATTTTTTCCCATTTTGACTTGAGGAACGTGTTGAGCATGGAAAGATGCTACTTCAGGCTCAAGAATCAATCAGAAACGTTTTCCGAGATTAAAGTTATGGGCAAAATACTTTTCACGTTCAATGTATGGCACTACCCTGTACGAAAAATCTAACTTCATTTTTTCCGATTCCGACGTGACAGAGCTATAGAGCATGGAAAAAAAACCACTTTAGGCACAAGAATCATTAGAAATGTTTTTCGTGATACGAGTTATGCCAAAAACACATTTCAGTTTCTACGTAGGACACAACTGGTACGAAAAATCCGACTTCATTTTTTTTCCATTCGGACTTCAGGAATCTGTTGAGCATCGAAAAATGCTACTTTAGGCGCAAGAATCAATCAGAAATGTTTTCCGAGATAAAAGTTATGGAAAAAAATACTTTTCACGTTCAATGTAGCGCACTACGTGTACGAAAAATCCGACATTGTTTTTTCCAGATTCGGACGTGACAGAGCTATAGAGCATGGAAAAAAAACCACTTTAAGCACAAGAATCATTAGAATTGTTTTTCGGGCTTAGAGTTATGCCAAAAACACTTTTCAGTTTCTACGTAGGGCACAACTGATACGAAAAATCCGACTTCATTTTTTTCCCATTCGGACTTGAGGAATCTGTTGAGCATTGAAAAATGCTACTTTAGGCTTAAGAATCAATCAGAAATGTTTTCCGAGATAAAAGTTATGGGAAAAAATACTTTTCACGTTCAATGTAGCGCACTACGTGTACGAAAAATCCGACATTGTTTTTTCCGAGATTCCGACGTGACAGAGCTATAGAGCATGGAAAAAAACCACTTTACGCACAAGAATCATTAGAATTGTTTTTCGGGCTAAGAGTTATGCTAAAAACACTTTTCGCTTTCTACGGGGGCACTAACCGGTACAAAAAATCCGACTTTATTTTTTTTCCCATTTTGACTTGAGGAATGTGTTGAGCATGGAAAAATGCTACTTCAGGCGCAAGAATAAATCAGAAATGTTTTCCGAGATATAAGTTATGGGCAAAATACTTTTCACGTTCAATGTATGGCACTACTTGTACGAAAAATCCAACTTCATTTTTTCTAGATTCTGACGTGACAGAGCTATAGAGCATGGAAAAAACCACTTTAGGCACAAGAATCATTTCAAATGTTTTTCGTGATAAGAGTTATGCCAAAAACACTTTTCGGTTTCTACGTAGGGCACAACCGGTACGAAAAATCCGACTTCATTTTTTTCCCATTCGGATTTGAGGAATCTGGTGAGCATTGAAAAATGCAACTTTAGTCGCAAGAATCAATCGAAATGTTTTCCGAGATAAAAGTTATGGGAAAAAATACTTTTCACATTCAATGTAGCGCACGACGTGTACGAAAAATCCGACATTGTTTTTTCCAAATTATGACGTGACAGAGCTATAGAGCATGGAAAAAAACAACTTTACGCACAAGAATCATTAGAATTGTTTTTCGGGCTAAGAGTTATGTCAAAAATACTTTTCAGTTTCTACGGGGGCACAACCGGGTACGAAAAATCCGACTTTCTTTTTTTCCCATTTTGACTTGAGGAATCGTTGAGCATGGAAAAATGCTACTTCAGCGCAAGAATAAATCGAAATGTTTTCCGAGATATAAGTTATGGGCAAAATACTTTTCACGTTCAATGTATGGCACTACCCGTACGAAAAATCCGACTTCATTTTTTTCCCATTCGGACTTGAGGAATCATTGAGCATTGAAAAATGCTACTTTAGGCGCAAGAATCAATCGAAATGTTTTCCGAGATAAAAGTTATGGGAAAAAATACTTTTCACGTTCAATGTAGGGCACTACCTCTACGAAAAATCCAATTTCATTTTTTCTAGATTCTGACGTGATAGAGCTATAGAGCATGGAAAAAACCACTTTAGGCACAAGAATCATTTCAAATGTTTTTCGTGATAAGAGTTATGCCAAAAACACTTTTCAGTTTCTACGTAGGGCACAACCGGTACGAAAAATCCGACTTCATTTTTTTCCCTATTCGGAGTTGAGGAATCTGTTGAGCATTGAAAAATGCAACTTTAGGCGCAAGAATCAATCAGAAATGTTTTCCGAGATAAAAGTTATGGGAAAAAAATACTTTTCACATTCAATGTAGCGCACTACGTGTATGAAAAATCCGACATTGTTTTTTCCAAATTATGACGTGACAGAGCTATAGAGCATGGAAAAAAACCACTTTACGCACAAGAATCATTAGAATTGTTTTTCGGGCTAAGAGTTATGCCAAAAATACTTTTCAGTTTCTACGGGGGGCACAACTGGTACGAAAAATCCGACTTTCTTTTTTTCCCATTTTGACTTGAGGAATCTGTTGAGCATGGAAAAATGCTACTTCAGGCGCAAGAATTAATCGAAATGTTTTCCGAGATATAAGTTATGGGCAAAATACTTTTCACGTTCAATGTATGGCACTACCCGTACGAAAAATCCGACTTCATTTTTTTCCCCATTCGATTGGACTTGAGGAATCCGTGAGCATTGAAAAATGCTACTTTAGGCGCAAGAATCAATCGAAATGTTTTCCGAGATAAAAGTTATGGGAAAAAATACTTTTCACGTTCAATGTAGGGCACTACCTCTACGAAAAATCCAATTTCATTTTTTCTAGATTCTGACGTGATAGAGCTATAGAGCATGGAAAAAACCACTTTAGGCACAAGAATCATTTCAAATGTTTTTCGTGATAAGAGTTATGCCAAAAACACTTTTCAGTTTCTACGTAGGGCACAACTGGTACGAAAAATCCGACTTCATTTTTTTCCCATTCGGATTTGAGGAATCTGTTGAGCATTGAAAAATGCAACTTTAGTCGCAAGAATCAATCGAAAATGTTTTCCGAGATAAAAGTTATGGGAAAAAATACTTTTCACATTCAATGTAGCGCACGACGTGTACGAAAAATCCGACATTGTTTTTTCCAAATTATGACGTGACGGAGCTATAGAGCATGGAAAAAAACCAACTTTACGCACAAGAATCATTAGAATTGTTTTTCGGGCTAAGAGTTATGTCAAAAATACTTTTCGGTTTCTACGGGGGCACAACCTGGTACGAAAAATCCGACTTTCTTTTTTTCCCATTTTGACTTGAGGAATCCGTTGAGCATGGAAAAATGCTACTTCAGCGCAAGAATAAATCGAAATGTTTTCCGAGATATAAGTTATGGGCAAAATACTTTTCACGTTCAATGTATGGCACTACCCGTACGAAAAATCCGACTTCATTTTTTTCCCATTCGGACTTGAGGAACGGTTGAGCATTGAAAAATGCTACTTTAGGCGCAAGAATCAATCGAAATGTTTTCCGAGATAAAAGTTATGGGAAAAAATACTTTTCACGTTCAATGTAGGGCACTACCTCTACGAAAAATCCAATTTCATTTTTTCTAGATTCCGACGTGATAGAGCTATAGAGCATGGAAAAAAACCACTTTAGGCACAAGAATCATTTCAAATGTTTTTCGTGATAAGAGTTATGCCAAAAACACTTTTCGGTTTCTACGTAGGGCACAACCGGGTACGAAAAATCCGACTTCATTTTTTTCCTATTCGGAGTTGAGGAATCATGTGAGCATTGAAAAATGCAACTTTAGGCGCAAGAATCAATCGAAATGTTTTCCGAGATAAAAGTTATGGGAAAAAATACTTTTCACATTCAATGTAGCGCACTACGTGTATGAAAAATCCGACATTGTTTTTTCCAAATTATGACGTGACGAGCTATAGAGCATGGAAAAAAAACCACTTTACGCACAAGAATCATTAGAATTGTTTTTCGGGCTAAGAGTTATGCCAAAAATACTTTTCGGTTTCTACGGGGGGCACAACCGGTACGAAAAATCCGACTTTCTTTTTTTCCCATTTTGACTTGAGGAATCGTTGAGCATGGAAAAATGCTACTTCAGCAAGAATTAATCGAAATGTTTTCCGAGATATAAGTTATGGGCAAAATACTTTTCACGTTCAATGTATGGCACTACCTGTACGAAAAATCCGACTTCATTTTTTTCCCATTCGGACTTGAGGAATCTGTTGAGCATTGAAAAATGCTACTTTAGGCGCAAGAATCAATCAGAAATGTTTTCCGAGATAAAAGTTATGGGAAAAAATACTTTTCACGTTCAATGTAGGGCACTACCTCTACGAAAAATCCAATTTCATTTTTTCTAGATTCCGACGTGATAGAGCTATAGAGCATGGAAAAAAACCACTTTAGGCACAAGAATCATTTCAAATGTTTTTCGTGATAAGAGTTATGCCAAAAACACTTTTCGGTTTCTACGTAGGGCACAACCTGGTACGAAAATCCGACTTCATTTTTTTCCTATTCGGAGTTGAGGAATCTGTTGAGCATTGAAAAATGCAACTTTAGGCGCAAGAATCAATCAGAAATGTTTTCCGAGATAAAAGTTATGGGAAAAAATACTTTTCACATTCAATGTAGCGCACTACGTGTATGAAAAATCCGACATTGTTTTTTCCAAATTATGACGTGACAGAGCTATAGAGCATGGAAAAAAACCACTTTACGCACAAGAATCATTAGAATTGTTTTTCGGGCTAAGAGTTATGCCAAAAATACTTTTCAGTTTCTACGGGGGGCACAACTGGTACGAAAAATCCGACTTTCTTTTTTTCCCATTTTGACTTGAGGAATCTGTTGAGCATGGAAAAATGCTACTTCAGGCGCAAGAATAAATCAGAAATGTTTTCCGAGATATAAGTTATGGGCAAAATACTTTTCACGTTCAATGTATGGCACTACCTGTACGAAAAATCCGACTTCATTTTTTTCCCATTCGGACTTGAGGAATCTGTTGAGCATTGAAAAATGCTACTTTAGGCGCAAGAATCAATCAGAAATGTTTTCCGAGATAAAAGTTATGGGAAAAAATACTTTTCACGTTCAATGTAGGGCACTACCTCTACGAAAAATCCAACTTCATTTTTTCTAGATTCTGACGTGACAGAGCTATAGAGCATGGAAAAAACCACTTTAGGCACAAGAATCATTTCAAATGTTTTTCGTGATAAGAGTTATGCCAAAAACACTTTTCAGTTTCTACGTAGGGCACAACTGGTACGAAAAATCCGACTTCATTTTTTTCCCATTCGGACTAGAGGAATCTGTTGAGCATTGAAAAATACTACTTTAGGCGCAAGAATCAATCAGAAATGTTTTCCGAGATAAAAGTAATGGGAAAAAAATACTTTTCACGTTCAATGTGGCGCACTACGTGTACGAAATTCCGAATTTTTTCGACGTGACAGAGCTATAGAGCATGGAAAAAAACCCCTTTAAGCACAAGAATCATTAGAATTGTTTTTCGGGCTTAGAGTTATGCCAAAAACACTTTTCGGTTTCTACGTAGGGCACTAACCGGGTACGAAAAATCCGACTTCATTTTTTTCCCATTCGGACTTGAGGAATCTGTTGAGCATTGAAAAATGCTACTTTAGGCGCAAGAATCAATCAGAAATGTTTTCCGAGATAAAAGTTATGGGAAAAAATACATTTCACGTTCAATGTAGCGCACTACGTGTACAAAAATCGAACTTCATTTTTTCCGATTCCGACGTGACAGAGCCGTAGAGCATGGAAAAAAACCACTTTAGCCACAAGAATCGTTTAGAAATGTTTTTCGGGCAAAGATTTATTCCAAAAACACTTTTCAGTTTCTACGCAAGGCACAACTGGTACGAAAAATCCGGCTTCATTTTTTCCCATTTTGACTTGAGGAACGTGTTGAGCATGGAAAGATGCTACTTGCGGCTCAAGAATCAATCCGAAACGTTTTCCGAGATTAAAGTTATGGGCAAAATACTTTTCACGTTCAATGTATGGCACTACCCGTACGAAAAATCTAACTTCATTTTTTCCAGATTCGGACGTGACGGAGCTATAGAGCATGGAAAAAAACCACTTTAGGCACAAGAATCATTAGAAATGTTTTTCGTGGATACGAGTTATGCCAAAAACACTTTTCGGTTTCTACGTAGGACACAACCGGTACGAAAAATCCGACTTCATTTTTTTCCCCATTCGGACTTGAGGAATCCATTGAGCATCGAAAAATGCTACTTTAGGCGCAAGAATCAATCGAAATGTTTTCCGAGATAAAAGTTATGGAAAAAAATACTTTTCACGTTCAATGTAACGCACTACGTGTACGAAAAATCCGACATTGTTTTTTCCAGATTCGGACGTGACAGAGCTATAGAGCATGGAAAAAAACCACTTTAAGCACAAGAATCATTAGAATTGTTTTTCGGGCTTAGAGTTATGCCAAAAACACTTTTCAGTTTCTACGTAGGGCACAACTGATACGAAAAATCCGACTTCATTTTTTTCCCATTCGGACTTGAGGAATTTGTTGAGCATTGAAAAATGCTACTTTAGGCTTAAGAATCAATCAGAAATGTTTTCCGAGATAAAAGTTATGGGAAAAAATACTTTTCACGTTCAATGTAGCGCACTACGTGTACGAAAAATCCGACATTGTTTTTTCCAGATTCTGACGTGACAGAGCTATAGAGCATGGAAAAAAACCACTTTACGCACAAGAATCATTAGAATTGTTTTTCGGGCTAAGAGTTATGCTAAAAACACTTTTCAGTTTCTACGGGGGGCACCACTGGTACAAAAAATCCGACTTTATTTTTTTCCCATTTTGACTTGAGGAATGTGTTGAGCATGGAAAAATGCTACTTCAGGCGCAAGAATAAATCAGAAATGTTTTCCGAGATATAAGTTATGGGCAAAATACTTTTCATGTTCAATGTATGGCACTACTTGTACGAAAAATCCAACTTCATTTTTTCTAGATTCTGACGTGACAGAGCTATAGAGCATGGAAAAAACCACTTTAGGCACAAGAATCATTTCAAATGTTTTTCGTGATAAGAGTTATGCCAAAAAACACTTTTCAGTTTCTACGTAGGGCACAACTAGTACGAAAAATCCGACTTTATTTTTTTCCCATTCGGACTTGAGGAATCTGTTGAGCATTGAAAAATGCTACTTTAGGCGCAAGAATCAATCAGAAATGTTTTCCGAGATAATAGTTATGGGAAAAAATACTTTTCACGTTCAATGTAACGCACTACGTGTACGAAAAATCCGACATTGTTTTTTCCAGATTCTAACGTGACAGAGCTATAGAGCATGGAAAAAAACCACTTTACGCACAAGAATCATTAGAATTGTTTTTCGGGCTAAGAGTTATGCCAAAAACTCTTTTCGGTTTCTACGTGGGGCACAACCGGGTACGAAAAAATCCGATTTTATTTTTTTCCCATTTAGACTTGAGAAATCATTGAGCATGGAAAAATGCTACTTTAGGCGCAAGAATAAATCGAAATGTTTTCCGAGATATAAGTTATGGAAAAAATACTTTTCACGTTCAATGTAGCGCACTACGTGTACGAAAAATCCGACATTGTTTTTTCCAGATTCTGACGTGACAGAGCTATAGAGCATGGAAAAAAACCACTTTAGGCATAAGAATCATTTCAAATGTTTTTCGTGATAAGAATTATGCCAAAAACACTTTTCAGTTTCTACGTAGGGCACAACTGGTACGAAAAATCTGACTTCATTTTTTTCCCATTCGGACTTGAGGAATCTGTTGAGCATTGAAAAATGCTACTTTAGGCGCAAGAATCAATCAGAAATGTTTTCCGAGATAAAAGTTATGGGAAAAAATACTTTTCACTTTCAATGTAGGGCACTACCTCTACGAAAAATCCAACTTCATTTTTTCTAGATTCCGACGTGACGAGCTATAGAGCATGGAAAAAACCACTTTAGGCACAAGAATCATTTCAAATGTTTTTCGTGATAAGAGTTATGCCAAAAAACACTTTTCAGTTTCTACGTAGGGCACAACTAGTACGAAAAATCCGACTTTATTTTTTTCCCATTCGGACTTGAGGAATCATTGAGCATTGAAAAATGCTACTTTAGGCGCAAGAATCAATCAGAAATGTTTTCCGAGATAAAAGTTATGGGAAAAAATACTTTTCACGTTCAATGTAGCGCACTACGTGTACGAAAAATCCGACATTGTTTTTTCCAGATTCTGACGTGACAGAGCTATAGAGCATGGAAAAAACCACTTTAGGCATAAGAATCATTTCAAATGTTTTTCGTGATAAGAGTTATGCCAAAAACACTTTTCGGTTCTACGTAGGGCACAACCGGGTACGAAAAATCCGACTTCATTTTTTTCCCATTCGGACTTGAGGAATCTGGTGAGCATTGAAAAATGCTACTTTAGGCGCAAGAATCAATCAGAAATGTTTTCCGAGATAAAAGTTATGGGAAAAAATACTTTTCACGTTCAATGTAGGGCACTACCTCTACGAAAAATCCAACTTCATTTTTTCTAGATTCTGACGTGACAGAGCTATAGAGCATGGAAAAAACCACTTTAGGCACAAGAATCATTTCAAATGTTTTTCGTGATAACAGTTATGCCAAAAACACTTTTCGGTTTCTACGTAGGGCACAACCGGGTACGAAAAATCCGACTTCATTTTTTCCCATTCGGAGTTGAGGAATCACGGTGAGCATTGAAAAATGCAACTTTAGGCGCAAGAATCAATCGAAATGTTTTCCGAGATAAAAGTTATGGGAAAAAATACTTTTCACATTCAATGTAGCGCACTACGTGTACGAAAAATCCGACATTGTTTTTTCCAAATTATGACATGACAGAGCTATAGAGCATGGAAAAAAACCACTTTACGCACAAGAATCATTAGAATTGTTTTTCGGGCTAAGAGTTATGCCAAAAACACTTTTCAGTTTCTACGGGGGGCACAACTGGTACGAAAAATCCGACTTTCTTTTTTTCCCATTTTGACTTGAGGAATCTGTTGAGCATGGAAAAATGCTACTTTAGGCGCAAGAATAAATCAGAAATGTTTTCCGAGATATAAGTTATGGGCAAAATACTTTTCACGTTCAATGTATGGCACTACCTATACGAAAAATCCGACTTCATTTTTTTCCCATTCGGACTTGAGGAATCTGTTGAGCATTGAAAAATGCTACTTTAGGCGCAAGAATCAATCAGAAATGTTTTCCGAGATAAAAGTTATGGGAAAAAATACTTTTCACGCTCAATGTAGGGCACTACCTCTACGAAAAATCCAACTTCATTTTTTCTAGATTATGACGTGACAGAGCTATAGAGCATGGAAAAAACCACTTTAGGCACAAGAATCATTTCAAATGTTTTTCGTGATAAGAGTTATGCCAAAAACACTTTTCAAGATTCTACGTAGGGCACAACCGGGTACGAAAAATCCGACTTCATTTTTTTCCCATTCGGACTAGAGGAATCCGTTGAGCATTGAAAAATACTACTTTAGGCGCAAGAATCAATCGAAATGTTTTCCGAGATAAAAGTAATGGGAAAAAATACTTTTCACGTTCAATGTGGCGCACTACGTGTACGAAAAATCCGACATTGTTTTTTCCAGTCTCGACGTGACAGAGCTATAGAGCATGGAAAAAAACCCCTTTAAGCACAAGAATCATTAGAATTGTTTTTCGGGCTTAGAGTTATGCCAAAAACACTTTTCAGTTTCTACGTAGGGCACAACTGGTACGAAAAATCCGACTTCATTTTTTTTCCCATTCGGACTTGAGGAATCTGTTGAGCATTGAAAAATGCTACTTTAGGCGCAAGAATCAATCAGAAATGTTTTCCGAGATAAAAGTTATGGGAAAAAATACATTTCACGTTCAATGTAGCGCACTACGTGTACAAAAATCGAACTTCATTTTTTCCGTATTCGACGTGACAGAGCCGTAGAGCATGGAAAAAAACCACTTTAGCCACAAGAATCGTTTAGAAATGTTTTTCGGGTAAAGTTTTATTCCAAAAACACTTTTCAGTTTCTACGCAAGGCACAACTGGTACGAAAAATCCGGCTTCATTTTTTCCCATTTTGACTTGAGGAACGTGTTGAGCATGGAAAGATGGTACTTCGAAATGTTTTCCGAGATATAAGTTATGGGCAAAATACTTTTCACGTTCAATGTATGGCACTACTGTACGAAAAGTCCGACTTCATTTTTTTCCCATTCGGACTTGAGGAATCTTTGAGCATCGAAAAATGCTACTTTAGGCGCAAGAATCAATCGAAATGTTTTCCGAGATAAAAGTTATGGAAAAAAATACTTTTCACGTTCAATGTAGTGCACTACGTGTACGAAAAATCCTACATTGTTTTTTCCAGATTCGGACGTGACAGATCTATAGAGCATGGAAAAAAACCACTTTAAGCACAAGAATCATTAGAATTGTTTTTCGGGTTTAGAGTTATGCCAAAAACACTTTTCGGTTTCTACGTAGGGCACAACCGGTACGAAAAATCCGACTTCATTTTTTTCCCATTCGGACTTGAGGAATCTGTGAGCATTGAAAAATGCTACTTTAGGCTTAAGAATCAATCGAAATGTTTTCCGAGATAAAAGTTATGGGAAAAAATACTTTTCACGTTCAATGTAGCGCACTACGTGTACGAAAAATCCGACATTGTTTTTTCCAGATTCCGACGTGACGAGCTATAGAGCATGGAAAAAAAACCACTTTACGCACAAGAATCATTAGAATTGTTTTTCGGGCTAAGAGTTATGCCAAAAACACTTTTCGGTTTCTACGGGGGCACAACCGGTTCGAAAAATCCGACTTTCTTTTTTTCCCAATTTTGACTTGAGGAATGATGTGAGCATGGAAAAATGCTACTTCAGGCGCAAGAATAAATCGAAATGTTTTCCGAGATATAAGTTATGGGCAAAATACTTTTCACGTTCAATGTATGGCACTACCTATACGAAAAATCCGACTTCATTTTTTTCCCATTCGGACTTGAGGAATCTATAGAGTATTGAAAAATGCTACTTTAGGCGCAAGAATCAATCGAAATGTTTTCCGAGATAAAAGTTATGGGAAAAAAAACTTTTAACGTTCAATGTAGCGCACTACGTGTACGAAAAATCCGACTTCATTTTTTTTCCCATTCGGACTTGAGGAATCTGTTGAGTATTGAAAAATGCTACTTTAGGCGCAAGAATCAATCGAAATGTTTTCCGAGATAAAAGTTATGGGAAAAAATACTTTTCACGCTCAATGTAGGGCACTACCTCTACGAAAAATCCAACTTCATTTTTTCTAGATTCTGACGTGACAGAGCTATAGAGCATGGAAAAAACCACTTTAGGCACAAGAATCATTTCAAATGTTTTTCGTGATAAGAGTTATGCCAAAAACACTTTTCGATTTCAACGTAGGGCACAACTGGTACGAAAAATCCGACTTCATTTTTTTCCCATTCGGACTAGAGGAATCTGTTGAGCATTGAAAAATGCTACTTTAGGCGCATGAATCAATCAGAAATGTTTTCCGAGATAAAAGTTATGGGAAAAAATACTTTTCACATTCAATGTAGCGCACTACGTGTACGAAAAATCCGACATTGTTTTTTCCAAATTATGACATGACAGAGCTATAGAGCATGGAAAAAAACCACTTTACGCACAAGAATCATTAGAATTGTTTTTCGGGCTAAGAGTTATGCCAAAAACACTTTTCGGTTTCTACGGGGGCACAACCTGGGTACGAAAAATCCGACTTTTTTTTTTTCCCCATTTTGACTTGAGGAATCTGTTGAGCATGGAAAAATGCTACTTCGGCGCAAGAATAAATCAGAAATGTTTTCCGAGATATAAGTTATGGGCAAAATACTTTTCACGTTCAATGTATGACACTACCTATACGAAAAATCCGACTTCATTTTTTTCCCATTCGGACTTGAGAAATCATTGAGCATTGAAAAATGCTACTTTAGGCGCAAGAATCAATCGAAATGTTTTCCGAGATAAAAGTTATGGGAAAAAATACTTTTCACGCTCAATGTAGGGCACTACCTCTACGAAAAATCCAACTTCATTTTTTCTAGATTCTGACGTGACAGAGCTATAGAGCATGGAAAAAACCACTTTAGGCACAAGAATCATTTCAAATGTTTTTCGTGATAAGAGTTATGCCAAAAACACTTTTCGAGATCAACGTAGGGCACAACCGGGTACGAAAAATCCGACTTCATTTTTTTCCCATTCGGACTAGAGGAATCTGTTGAGCATTGAAAAATACTACTTTAGGCGCAAGAATCAATCAGAAATGTTTTCCGAGATAAAAGTAATGGGAAAAAATACTTTTCACGTTCAATGTGGCGCACTACGTGTACGAAAAATCCGACATTGTTTTTTCCAGATTCCGACGTGACGAGCTATAGAGCATGGAAAAAAACCCTTTAAGCACAAGAATCATTAGAATTGTTTTTCGGGCTTAGAGTTATGCCAAAAACACTTTTCGGTTTCTACGTAGGGGCACAACCGGGTACGAAAAATCCGACTTCATTTTTTTCCCATTCGGACTTGAGGAACTGTTGAGCATTGAAAAATGCTACTTTAGGCGCAAGAATCAATCGAAATGTTTTCCGAGATAAAAGTTATGGGAAAAAATACATTTCACGTTCAATGTAGCGCACTACGTGTACAAAAATCGAACTTCATTTTTTCCAGATTCCGACGTGACAGAGTCAGTAGAGCATGGAAAAAAACCACTTTAGCCACAAGAATCGTTTAGAAATGTTTTTCGGGTAAAGTTTTATTCCAAAAACACTTTTCGGTTTCTACGCAAGGCACAACCGGTACGAAAAATCCGGCTTCATTTTTTCCCATTTTGACTTGAGGAACGTGTTGAGCATGGAAAGATGCTACTTCGAAATGTTTTCCGAGATATAAGTTATGGGCAAAATACTTTTCACGTTCAATGTATGGCACTACCTGTACGAAAAATCCGACTTCAATTTTTTCCCATTCGGACTTGAGGAATCTTTTGAGCATCGAAAAATGCTACTTTAGGCGCAAGAATCAATCAGAAATGTTTTCCGAGATAAAAGTTATGGAAAAAAATACTTTTCACGTTCAATGTAGTGCACTACGTGTACGAAAAATCCGACATTGTTTTTTCCAGATTCGGACGTGACAGAGCTATAGAGCATGGAAAAAAACCACTTTAAGCACAAGAATCATTAGAATTGTTTTTCGGGCTTAGAGTTATGCCAAAAACACTTTTCAGTTTCTACGTAGGGCACAACTGGTACGAAAAATCCGACTTCATTTTTTTCCCATTCGGACTTGAGGAATCTGTTGAGCATTGAAAAATGCTACTTTAGGCTTAAGAATCAATCGAAATGTTTTCCGAGATAAAAGTTATGGGAAAAAATACTTTTCACGTTCAATGTAGCGCACTACGTGTACGAAAAATCCGACATTGTTTTTTCCAGATTCTGACGTGACAGAGCTATAGAGCATGGAAAAAAACCACTTTACGCACAAGAATCATTAGAATTGTTTTTCGGGCTAAGAGTTATGCCAAAAACACTTTTCAGTTTCTACGGGGGGCACAACTGGTACGAAAAATCCGACTTTCTTTTTTTCCCATTTTGACTTGAGGAATCTGTTGAGCATGGAAAAATGCTACTTCAGGCGGAAGAATAAATCAGAAATGTTTTCCGAGATATAAGTTATGGGCAAAATACTTTTCACGTTCAATGTATGGCACTACCTATACGAAAAATCCGACTTCATTTTTTTCCCATTCGGACTTGAGGAATGCTGAGTATTGAAAAATGCTACTTTAGGCGCAAGAATCAATCGAAATGTTTTCCGAGATAAAAGTTATGGGAAAAAATACTTTTAACGTTCAATGTAGCGCACTACGTGTACGAAAAATCCGACTTCATTTTTTTCCCATTCGGACTTGAGGAATCATTGAGTATTGAAAAATGCTACTTTAGGCGCAAGAATCAATCGAAATGTTTTCCGAGATAAAAGTTATGGGATAAAATACTTTTCACGTTCAATGTAGGGCACTACCTCTACGAAAAATCCAACTTCATTTTTTCTAGATTCGACGTGACGGAGCTATAGAACATGGAAAAAACCACTTTAGGCACAAGAATCATTTCAAATGTTTTTCGTGATAAGAGTTATGCCAAAAACACTTTTCAGTTTCTACGTAGGGCACAACTGGTACGAAAAATCCGACTTCATTTTTTCCCATTCGGAGTTGAGAAATCTTTTGGAGCATTGAAAAATGCAACTTTAGGCGCAAGAATCAATCGAAATGTTTTCCGAGATAAAAGTTATGGGAAAAAATACTTTTCACATTCAATGTAGCGCACTACGTGTACGAAAAATCCGACATTGTTTTTTCCAAATTATGACATGACAGAGCTATAGAGCATGGAAAAAAACCACTTTACGCACAAGAATCATTAGAATTGTTTTTCGGGCTAAGAGTTATGCCAAAAACACTTTTCGGTTTCTACGGGGGCACAACCGGGTACGAAAAATCCGACTTTCTTTTTTTTCCCATTTTGACTTGAGGAATCTGTTGAGCATGGAAAAATGCTACTTCAGGCGCAAGAATAAATCAGAAATGTTTTCCGAGATATAAGTTATGGGCAAAATACTTTTCACGTTCAATGTATGGCACTACCTATACGAAAAATCCGACTTCATTTTTT
The DNA here is from genome assembly GCA_947648045.1 of Beta corolliflora. Classification (NCBI taxonomy): domain Eukaryota; kingdom Viridiplantae; phylum Streptophyta; class Magnoliopsida; order Caryophyllales; family Amaranthaceae; genus Beta; species Beta corolliflora. The sequence goes on along the minus strand of CANSZD010003081.1, from coordinate 145,228 downwards.
TCCCATTCGGACTTAAGAAACCTGTTGAGCATTGAAAAATGCTACTTTAGGCGCAAGAATCAATCAGAAATGTTTTCCGAGATAAAAGTTATGGGAAAAAATACTTTTCACGCTCAATGTAGGTCACTACCTCTACGAAAAATCCAACTTCATTTTTTCTAGATTCTGACGTGACAGAGCTATAGAGCATGGAAAAAACCACTTTAGGCACAAGAATCATTTCAAATGTTTTTCGTGATAAGAGTTATGCCAAAAACACTTTTCGGTATCTACGTAGGGGCACAACCGGTACGAAAAATCCGACTTCATTTTTTTCCCATTCGGACTAGAGGAATCATGTTGAGCATTGAAAAATACTACTTTAGGCGCAAGAATCAATCGAAATGTATTCCGAGATAAAAGTAATGGGAAAAAATACTTTTCACGTTCAATGTGGCGCACTACGTGTACGAAAAATCCGACATTGTTTTTTCCAGATTCTGACGTGACAGAGCTATAGAGCATGGAAAAAAACCCCTTTAAGCACAAGAATCATTAGAATTGTTTTTCGGGCTTAGAGTTATGCCAAAAACAATTTTCGGTTTCTACGTAGGGCACAACCGGGTACGAAAAATCCGACTTCATTTTTTTCCCATTCGGACTTGAGGAATCTGTTGAGCATTGAAAAATGCTACTTTAGGCGCAAGAATCAATCAGAAATGTTTTCCGAGATAAAAGTTATGGGAAAAAATACATTTCACGTTCAATGTAGCGCACTACGTGTACAAAAATCGAACTTCATTTTTTCCAGATTCTGACGTGACAGAGCTGTAGAGCATGGAAAAAAACCACTTTAGCCACAAGAATCGTTTAGAAATGTTTTTCGGGTAAAGTTTTATTCCAAAAACACTTTTCAGTTTCTACGCAAGGCACAACTGGTACGAAAAATCCGGCTTCATTTTTTCCCATTTTGACTTGAGGAACGTGTTGAGCATGGAAAGATGCTACTTCGAAATGTTTTCCGAGATATAAGTTATGGGCAAAATACTTTTCACGTTCAATGTATGGCACTACCTGTACGAAAAATCCGACTTCATTTTTTTCCCATTCGGACTTGAGGAATCTGTTGAGCATTGAAAAATGCTACTTTAGGCTTAAGAATCAATCAGAAATGTTTTCCGAGATAAAAGTTATGGGAAAAAATACTTTTCACGTTCAATGTAGCGCACTACGTGTACGAAAAATCCGACATTGTTTTTTCCAGATTCTGACGTGACAGAGCTATAGAGCATGGAAAAAAACCACTTTACGCACAAGAATCATTAGAATTGTTTTTCGGGCTAAGAGTTATGCCAAAAACACTTTTCGGTTTCTACGGGGGCACAACCGGTACGAAAAATCCGACTTTCTTTTTTTCCCATTTTGACTTGAGGAATCATTGAGCATGGAAAAATGCTACTTCAGGCGCAAGAATAAATCGAAAATGTTTTCCGAGATATAAGCTATGGGCAAAATACTTTTCACGTTCAATGTATGGCACTACCTATACGAAAAATCCGACTTCATTTTTTTCCCATTCGGACTTGAGGAATCTGTTGAGTATTGAAAAATGCTACTTTAGGCGCAAGAATCAATCAGAAATGTTTTCCGAGATAAAAGTTATGGGAAAAAATACTTTTAACGTTCAATGTAGCGCACTACGTGTACGAAAAATCCGACTTCATTTTTTTCCCATTCGGACTTGAGGAATCTGTTGAGTATTGAAAAATGCTACTTTAGGCGCAAGAATCAATCAGAAATGTTTTCCGAGATAAAAGTTATGGGAAAAAATACTTTTCACGTTCAATGTAGCGCACTACGTGTACGAAAAATCCGACATTGTTTTTTCCAAATTATGACATGACAGAGCTATAGAGCATGGAAAAAAACCACTTTACGCACAAGAATCATTAGAATTGTTTTTCGGGCTAAGAGTTATGCCAAAAACACTTTTAAGTTTCTACGGGGGGCACAACTGGTACGAAAAATCCGACTTTCTTTTTTTCCCATTTTGACTTGAGGAATCTGTTGAGCATGGAAAAATGCTACTTCGTGCAAGAATAAATCGAAATGTCTTCCGAGATATAAGTTATGGGCAAAATACTTTTCACGTTCAATGTATGGCACTACCTATACGAAAAATCCGACTTCATTTTTTTCCCCATTCGGACTTGAGGAATCTGTTGAGCAATGAAAAATGCTACTTTAGGCGCAAGAATCAATCAGAAATGTTTTCCGAGATAAAAGTTATGGGAAAAAATACTTTTCACGCTCAATGTAGGGCACTACCTCTACGAAAAATCCAACTTCATTTTTTCTAGATTCTGACGTGACGGAGCTATAGAGCATGGAAAAAACCACTTTAGGCACAAGAATCATTTCTAATGTTTTTCGTGATAAGAGTTATGCCAAAAACACTTTTCAGTATCTACGTAGGGCACAACTGGTACGAAAAATCCGACTTCATTTTTTTCCCATTCGGATTAGAGGAATCTGTTGAGCATTGAAAAATACTACTTTAGGCGCAAGAATCAATCAGAAATGTTTTCCGAGATAAAAGTAATGGGAAAAAATACTTTTCACGTTCAATGTGGCGCACTACGTGTACGAAAAATCCGACATTGTTTTTTCCAGATTCCGACGTGACGGAGCTATAGAGCATGGAAAAAAACCCCTTTAAGCACAAGAATCATTAAAATTGTTTTTCGGGCTTAGAGTTATGCCAAAAACACTTTTCAGTTTCTACGTAGGGCACAACTGGTACGAAAAATCCGACTTCATTTTTTTCCCATTCGGACTTGAGGAATCTGTTGAGCATTGAAAAATGCTACTTTAGGCGCAAGAATCAATCAGAAATGTTTTCCGAGATAAAAGTTATGGGAAAAAATACATTTCACGTTCAATGTAGCGCACTACGTGTACAAAAATCGAACTTCATTTTTTCCAGATTCCGACGTGACGTAGCCTGTAGAGCATGGAAAAAAACCACTTTAGCCACAAGAATCGTTTAGAAATGTTTTTCGGGCAAAGTTTTATTCCAAAAACGCTTTTCAGTTTCTACGCAAGGCACAACTGGTACGAAAAATGCGGCTTCATTTTTTCCCATTTTGACTTGAGGAACGTGTTGAGCATGGAAAGATGCTACTTCGAAATGTTTTCCGAGATATAAGTTATGGGCAAAATACTTTTCACGTTCAATGTATGGCACTATGTAAAAAATCCGACTTCATTTTTTTCCCATTCGGACTTGAGGAATCTTGTGAGCATCGAAAAATGCTACTTTAGGCGCAAGAATCAATCGAAATGTTTTCCGAGATAAAAGTTATGGAAAAAAATACTTTTCACGTTCAATGTAGTGCACTACGTGTACGAAAAATCCGACATTGTTTTTTCCAGATTCGGACGTGACAGAGCTATAGAGCATGGAAAAAAACCACTTTAAGCACAAGAATCATTAGAATTGTTTTTCTGGGCTTAGAGTTATGCCAAAAACACTTTTCGGTTTCTACGTAGGGCACAACTCGGGTACGAAAAATCCGACTTCATTTTTTTTCCCATTCGGACTTGAGGAATCGGTTGAGCATTGAAAAATGCTACTTTAGGCTTAAGAATCAATCGAAATGTTTTCCGAGATAAAAGTTATGGGAAAAAATACTTTTCACGTTCAATGTAGCGCACTACGTGTACGAAAAATCCGATATTGTTTTTCCAGATTCCGACGTGACGAGCTATAGAGCATGGAAAAAAACCACTTTACGCACAAGAATCATTAGAATTGTTTTTCGGGCTAAGAGTTATGCCAAAAACACTTTTCAGTTTCTACGGGGGGCACAACTGGTACGAAAAATCCGACTTTATTTTTTTCCCATTTTGACTTGAGGAATGTGTTGAGCATGGAAAAATGCTACTTCAGGCGCAAGAATAAATCAGAAATATTTTCCGAGATATAAGTTATGGGCAAAATACTTTTCACGTTCAATGTATTGCACTACTTGTACGAAAAATCCAACTTCATTTTTTCTAGATTCTGACGTGACAGAGCTATAGAGCATGGAAAAAACCACTTTAGGCACAAGAATCATTTCAAATGTTTTTCGTGATAAGAGTTATGCCAAAAACACTTTTCGGTTTCTACTTAGGGGCACAACCGGGTACGAAAAATTCGACTTCATTTTTTTCCCATTCGGACTTGAGGAATCTGTTGAGCATTGAAAAATGCTACTTTAGGCGCAAGAATCAATCAGAAATGTTTTCCGAGATAAAAGTTATGGGAAAAAATACTTTTCACGTTCAATGTAGCGCACTACGTGTACGAAAAATCCGACATTGTTTTTTCCAGATTCTGACGTGACAGAGCTATAGAGCATGGAAAAAACCACTTTAGGCATAAGAATCATTTCAAATGTTTTTCGTGATAAGAGTTATGCCAAAAACACTTTTCAGTTTCTACGTAGGGCACAACTGGTACGAAAAATCCGACTTCATTTTTTTCCCATTCGGACTTGAGGAATCTGTTGAGCATTGAAAAATGCTACTTTAGGCGCAAGAATCAATCAGAAATGTTTTCCGAGATAAAAGTTATGGGAAAAAATACTTTTCACGTTCAATGTAGCGCACTACGTGTACGAAAAATCCGATATTGTTTTTTCCAGATTCTGACGTGACAGAGCTATAAAGCATGGAAAAAAACCACTTTACGCACAAGAATCATTAGAATTGTTTTTCGGGCTAAGAGTTATGCCAAAAACACTTTTCAGTTTCTACGGGGGGCACAACTGGTACAAAAAATCAGACTTTATTTTTTTCCCATTTTGAGTTGAGGAATCTGTTGAGCATGGAAAAATGCTACTTCAGGCGCAAGAATAAATCAGAAATGTTTTCCGAGATATAAGTTATGGGCAAAATACTTTTCACGTTCAATGTATGGCACTACACGTACGAAAAATCCGACTTCATTTTTTTTCCCATTCGGACTTGAGGAATTCGTTGAGCATTGAAAAATGCTACTTTAGGCGCAAGAATCAATCGAAATGTTTTCCGAGATAAAAGTTATGGGAAAAAATACTTTTCACGTTCAATGTAGCGCACTACGTGTATGAAAAATCCGACATTGGTTTTTCCAGATTCTGACGTGACAGAGCTATAGAGCATGGAAAAAACCACTTTAGGCACAAGAATCATTTCAAATGTTTTTCGTGATAAGAGTTATGCCAAAAGCACTTTTCAGTTTCTACGTAGGGCACAACTGGTACGAAAAATCCGACTTCATTTTTTTCCCATTCGGACTTGAGGAATCTGTTGAGCATTGAAAAATGCTACTTTAGGCGCAAGAATCAATCAGAAATGTTTTCCGAGATAAAAGTTATGGGAAAAAATACTTTTCAAGTTCAATGTAACGCACTACGTGTACGAAAAATCCGACATTGTTTTTTCCAGATTCTGACGTGACAGAGCTATAGAGCATGGAAAAAAACCACTTTACGCACAAGAATCATTAGAATTGTTTTTCGGGCTAAGAGTTATGCCAAAAACACTTTTCAGTTTCTACGGGGGGCACAACTGGTACGAAAAATCCGACTTTATTTTTTTCCCATTTTGACTTGAGGAATGTGTTGAGCATGGAAAAATGCTACTTCAGGCGCAAGAATAAATCAGAAATATTTTCCGAGATATAAGTTATGGGCAAAATACTTTTCACGTTCAATGTATGGCACTACTTGTACGAAAAATCCAACTTCATTTTTTCTAGATTCCGACGTGACGAGCTATAGAGCATGGAAAAAACCACTTTAGGCACAAGAATCATTTCAAATGTTTTTCGTGATAAGAGTTATGCCAAAAACACTTTTCGGTTTCTACGTAGGGCACAACCGGTACGAAAAATCCGACTTCATTTTTTTTCCCATTCGGACTTGAGGAATTCGTTGAGCATTGAAAAATGCTACTTTAGGCGCAAGAATCAATCGAAATGTTTTCCGAGATAAAAGTTATGGGAAAAAATACTTTTCACGTTCAATGTAGCGCACTACGTGTACGAAAAATCCGACATTGTTTTTTCCAGATTCCGACGTGACGGAGCTATAGAGCATGGAAAAAGCCACTTTAGGCATACGAATCATTTCAAATGTTTTTCGTGATAAGAGTTATGCTAAAAACACTTTTCGGTTTCTACGTAGGGCACAACCGGTACGAAAAATCCGACTTCATTTTTTTCCCATTCGGACTTGAGGAATCATGTGAGCATTGAAAAATGCTACTTTAGGCGCAAGAATCAATCGAAATGTTTTCCGAGATTAAAGTTATGGGAAAAAATACTTTTCACGTTCAATGTAGCGCACTACGTGTACGAAAAATCCGATATTGTTTTTTCCGTATTCCGACGTGACAGAGCTATAAAGCATGGAAAAAAACCACTTTACGCACAAGAATCATTAGAATTGTTTTTCGGGCTAAGAGTTATGCCAAAAGCACATTTCGGTTTCTACTGGGGGCACAACCGGTACAAAAAATCGACTTTATTTTTTTCCCATTTTGAGTTGAGGAATCATTGAGCATGGAAAAATGCTACTTAGGCGCAAGAATAAATCGAAATGTTTTCCGAGATATAAGTTATGGGCAAAATACTTTTCACGTTCAATGTATGGCACTACCCGTACGAAAAATCCGACTTCATTTTTTTCCCATTCGACTTGAGGAATGCATTGAGCATTGAAAAATGCTACTTTAGGCGCAAGAATCAATCGAAATGTTTTCCGAGATAAAAGTTATGGGAAAAAATACTTTTCACGTTCTATGTAGCGCACTACGTGTATGAAAAATCCGACATTGGTTTTTCCAGATTCCGACGTGACAGAGCTATAGAGCATGGAAAAAACCACTTTAGGCACAAGAATCATTTCAAATGTTTTTCGTGATAAGAGTTATGCCAAAAGCACTTTTCGGTTTCTACGTAGGGGCACAACCGGTACGAAAAAATCCGACTTCATTTTTTTCCCATTCGGACTTGAGGAATCTGTTGAGCATTGAAAAATGCTACTTTAGGCGCAAGAATCAATCGAAATGTTTTCCGAGATAAAAGTTATGGGAAAAAATACTTTTTACGTTCAATGTAACGCACTACGTGTACGAAAAATCCGACATTGTTTTTTCCAGATTCCGACGTGACGGAGCTATAGAGCATGGAAAAAAACCACTTTACGCACAAGAATCATTAGAATTGTTTTTCGGGCTAAGACTTATGCCAAAAACTCTTTTCACTTTCTACGGGGGACACAACCGGGTACGAAAAATCCGATTTTATTTTTTTCCCCATTTTGACTTGAGAAATCATTGAGCATGGAAAAATGCTACTTCGAGCAAGAATAAATCGAAATGTTTTCCGAGATATAAGTTATGGGCAAAATACTTTTCACGTTCAATGTATGGCACTACCTGTACGAAAAATCCGACTTCATTTTTTTCCTATTCGGACTTGAGGAATCTGTTGAGCATTGAAAAATGCTACTTTAGGCGCAAGAATCAATCAGAAATGTTTTCCGAGATAAAAGTTATAGGAAAAAATACTTTTCACTTTCAATGTAGCGCACTACGTGTATGAAAAATCCGACATTGTTTTTTCCAGATTCTGACGTGACAGAGCTATAGAGCATGCAAAAAACCACTTTAGGCACAAGAAACATTTCAAATGTTTTTCGTGATAAGAGTTATGCCAAAAACACTTTTCAGTTTCTACTTAGGGCACAACTGGTACGTAAAATCCGACTTCATTTTTTTCCCATTCGGACTTGAGGAATCTGTTGAGCATTGAAAAATGCTACTTGAGGCGCAAGAATCAATCGAAATGTTTTCCGAGATAAAAGTTATGGGAAAAAATACTTTTCACGTTCAATGTAACGCACTACGTGTACGAAAAATCCGACATTGTTTTTTCCAGATTCTGACGTGACAGAGCTATAGAGCATGGAAAAAAACCACTTTAAGCACAAGAATCATTAGAATTGTTTTTCGGGCTTAGAGTTATACCAAAAACACTTTTCAGTTTCTACGTAGGGCACAATTGGTACGAAAAATCCGACTTCATTTTTTTCCCATTCGGACTTGAGGAATCCGTTGAGCATTGAAAAATGCTACTTTAGGCGCAAGAATCAATCGAAATGTTTTCCGAGATAAAAGTTATGGGAAAAAATACTTTTCACGTTCAATGTAGCGCACTACGTGTACGAAAAAATCCGACATTGTTTTTTCCCAGATTCCGACGTGACAGAGCTATAGAGCATGGAAAAAAACCACTTTACGCACAAGAATCATTAGAATTGTTTTTCGGGCTAAGACTTATGCCAAAAACTCTTTTCGGTTTCTCGGGGGACACAACCGGGTACGAAAAATCCGATTTTATTTTTTTCCCATTTTGACTTGAGAAATCTGTTGAGCATGGAAAAATGCTACTTCAGGCGCAAGAATAAATCAGAAATGTTTTCCGAGATATAAGTTATGGGCAAAATACTTTTCACGTTCAATGTATGGCACTACCCGTACGAAAAATCCGACTTCATTTTTTTCCCTATTCGGACTTGAGGAATCCGTTGAGCATTGAAAAATGCTACTTTAGGCGCAAGAATCAATCGAAATGTTTTCCGAGATAAAAGTTGTAGGAAAAAATACTTTTCACTTTCAATGTAGCGCACTACGTGTATGAAAAATCCGACATTGTTTTTTCCAGATTCTGACGTGACAGAGCTATAGAGCATGCAAAAAACCACTTTAGGCACAAGAAACATTTCAAATGTTTTTCGTGATAAGAGTTATGCCAAAAACACTTTTCAGTTTCTACGTAGGGCACAACTGGTACGAAAAATCCGACTTCATTTTTTTCCCATTCGGACTTGAGGAATCTGTTGAGCATTGAAAAATGCTACTTTAGGCGCAAGAATCAATCAGAAATGTTTTCCGAGATAAAAGTTATGGGAAAAAATACTTTTCACGTTCAATGTAGCGCACTACGTGTACGAAAAATCCGACATTGTTTTTTCCAGATTCTGACGTGACAGAGCTATAGAGCATGGAAAAAAACCACTTTAAGCACAAGAATCATTAGAATTGTTTTTCGGGCTTAGAGTTATGCCAAAAACACTTTTCAGTTTCTACGTAGGGCACAATTGGTACGAAAAATCCGACTTCATTTTTTTCCCATTCGGACTTGAGGAATCTGTTGAGCATTGAAAAATGCTACTTTAGGCGCAAGAATCAATCAGAAATGTTTTCCGAGATAAAAGTTATGGGAAAAAATACTTTTCACGTTCAATGTAGCGCACTACGTGTACGAAAAATCCGACATTGTTTTTTTCCAGATTCGACGTGACAGAGCTATAGAGCATGGAAAAAAACCACTTTACGCACAAGAATCATTAGAATTGTTTTTCGGGCTAAGAGTTATGCCAAAAACACTTTTCAGTTTCTACGGGGGGCACAACTGGTACGAAAAATCCGACTTTATTTTTTTCCCATTTTGACTTGAGGAATCTGTTGAGCATGGAAAAATGCTACTTCAGGCGCAAGAATAAATCAGAAATGTTTTCCAAGATATAAGTTATGGGCAAAATACTTTTCACGTTCAATGTATGGCACTACCCGTACGAAAAATCCGACTTCATTTTTTTCACATTCGGACTTGAGGAACTGCTGAGCATTGAAAAATGCTACTTTAGGCGCAAGAATCAATCGAAATGTTTTCCGAGATAAAAGTTATGGGAAAAAATACTTTTCACGTTCAATGTAGCGCACTACGTGTATGAAAAATCCGACATTGTTTTTTCCATTATCGACGTGACAGAGCTATAGAGCATGGAAAAGAACCACTTTAGGCACAAGAAACATTTCAAATGTTTTTCGTGATAAGAGTTATGCCAAAAACACTTTTCAGTTTCTACGTAGGGCACAACTGGTACGAAAAATCCGACTTCATTTTTTTCCCATTCGGACTTGAGGAATCTGTTGAGCATTGAAAAATGCTACTTTAGGCGCAAGAATCAATCAGAAATGTTTTCCGAGATAAAAGTTATGGGAAAAAATACTTTTCACGTTCAATGTAGCGCACTACGTGTATGAAAAATCCGACATTGTTTTTTCCAGATTCGACGTGACGAGCTATAGAGCATGGAAAAAACCACTTTAGGCACAAGAATCATTTCAAATGTTTTTCGTGATAAGAGTTATGCCAAAAACACTTTTCAGTTTCTACGTAGGGCACAACTGGTACGAAAAATCCGACTTCATTTTTTTCCCATTCGGACTTGAGGAATCTGTTGAGCATTGAAAAATGCTACTTTAGGCGGAAGAATCAATCAGAATTGTTTTCCGAGATAAAAGTAATGGGCAAAATACTTTTCTCGTTCAATGTAGGGCACTACGTGTACAAAAATCGAACTTCATTTTTTCCAGATTCGACGTAACGGAGCTGTAGAGCATGGAAAAAAACCACTTTAGGCACAACAATCGATTAGAAATATTTTTCGGGCTAAGAGTTATGCCAAAAACACTTTTCGTTTCTACGTAAGGCACAACCGGGTACGAAAAATCCGACTTCATTTTTTTTCCCATTCGGACTTGAGGAATCCGTTGAGCATTGAAAAATGCTACTTTAGGCGCAAGAATCAATCGAAATGTTTTCCGAGATAAAAGTTATGGGAAAAAATACTTTTCACGTTCAATGTAGCGCACTACGTGTATGAAAAATCCGACATTATTTTTTCCAGATTCGACGTGACAGAGCTATAGAGCATGGAAAAAACCACTTTAGGCACAAGAATCATTTCAAATGTTTTTCGTGATAAGAGTTATGCCAAAAACACTTTTCGGTTTCTACGTAGGGGCACAACCGGTACGAAAAATCCGACTTCATTTTTTTCCCATTCGAACTTGAGGAATCTGTTGAGCATCGAAAAATGCTACTTTAGGCGGAAGAATCAATCAGAATTGTTTTCCGAGATAAAAGTAATGGGCAAAATACTTTTCTCGTTCAATGTAGGGCACTACGTGTACAAAAATCGAACTTCATTTTTTCCAGATTCGACGTAACAGAGTTATAGAGCATGGAAAAAAACCACTTTAGGCACAACAATCGTTTAGAAATTTTTTCGGGCTAAGAGTTATGCCAAAAACACTTTTCGGTTTCTACGTAGGGCACAACCTGGGTACGAAAAATCCGACTTCATTTTTTTCCCATTCGGACTTGAGGAATCTGTTGAGCATTCAAAAATGCTACTTCAGGCGCAAGAATCAATCAGAAATGTTTTCCGAGATAAAAGTTATGGGAAAAAATACTTTTCACGTTCAATGTAGCGCACTACGTGTACGAAAAATCCGATATTGTTTTTTCCAGATTCCGACGTGACGGAGCTATAAAGCATGGAAAAAAACCACTTTACGCACAAGAATCATTAGAATTGTTTTTCGGGCTAAGAGTTATGCCAAAAACACTTTTCGGTTTCTACGGAGGGCAATAACCTGGTACAAAAAATCGAACTTTATTTTTTTCCCATTTTGAGTTGAGGAATCATTGAGCATGGAAAAATGCTACTTCAGGCGCAAGAATAAATCGAAATGTTTTCCGAGATATAAGTTATGGGCAAAATACTTTTCACGTTCAATGTATGGCACTACCTGTACGAAAAATCCGACTTCATTTTTTTCCCATTCAGACTTGAGGAATCTGTTGAGCATTGAAAAATGCTACTTTAGGCGCAAGAATCAATCAGAAATGTTTTCCGAGATAAAAGTTATGGGAAAAAATACTTTTCACGTTCAATGTAGCGCACTACGTGTATGAAAAATCCGACATTGGTTTTTCCGATTCCGACGTGACGAGCTATAGAGCATGGAAAAAACCACTTTAGGCACAAGAATCATTTCAAATGTTTTTCGTGATAAGAGTTATGCCAAAAGCACTTTTCAGTTTCTACGTAGGGCACAACTGGTACGAAAAATCCGACTTCATTTTTTTCCCATTCGGACTTGAGGAATCTGTTGAGCATTGAAAAATGCTACTTTAGGCGCAAGAATCAATCAGAAATGTTTTCCGAGATAAAAGTTATGGGAAAAAATACTTTTCACGTTCAATGTAACGCACTACGTGTACGAAAAATCCGACATTGTTTTTTCCAGATTCGACGTGACAGAGCTATAGAGCATGGAAAAAAAACCACTTTACGCACAAGAATCATTAGAATTGTTTTTCTAAGAAGAGTTATGCCAAAAACTCTTTTCGTTTCTACGGGGGGACACAACTGGTACGAAAAATCCGATTTTATTTTTTTCCCATTTTGACTTGAGAAATCTGTTGAGCATGGAAAAATGCTACTTCAGGCGCAAGAATAAATCAGAAATGTTTTCCGAGATATAAGTTATGGGCAAAATACTTTTCACGTTCAATGTATGGCACTACCTGTACGAAAAATCCGACTTCATTTTTTTCCTATTCGGACTTGAGGAATCTGTTGAGCATTGAAAAATGCTACTTTAGGCGCAAGAATCAATCGAAATGTTTTTCGAGATAAAAGTTATAGGAAAAATACTATTCACTTTCAATGTAGCGCACTACGTGTATGAAAAATCCGACATTGTTTTTTCCAGATTCCGACGTGACGGAGCTATAGAGCATGCAAAAAACCACTTTAGGCACAAGAAACATTTCAAATGTTTTTCGTGATAAGAGTTATGCCAAAAACACTTTTCGGTTTCTACGTAGGGGCACAACCGGTACGTAAAATCCGACTTCATTTTTTTCCCATTCGGACTTTAGGAATTTGTTGAGCATTGAAAAATGCTACTTGAGGCGCAAGAATCAATCAGAAATGTTTTCCGAGATAAAAGTTATGGGAAAAAATACTTTTCACGTTCAATGTAGCGCACTACGTGTACGAAAAATCCGACATTGTTTTTTCCAGATTCCGACGTGACGAGCTATAGAGCATGGAAAAAAACCACTTTAAGCACAAGAATCATTAGAATTGTTTTTCGGGCTTAGAGTTATGCCAAAAACACTTTTCGGTTTCTACGTAGGGCACAATTGGTACGAAAAATCCGACTTCATTTTTTTCCCATTCGGACTTGAGGAATCGTTGAGCATTGAAAAATGCTACTTTAGGCGCAAGAATCAATCGAAATGTTTTCCGAGATAAAAGTTATGGGAAAAAATACTTTTCACGTTCAATGTAGCGCACTACGTGTACGAAAAATCCGACATTGTTTTTTCCGGATTCGACGTGACAGAGCTATAGAGCATGGAAAAAAACCACTTTAAGCACAAGAATCATTAGAATTGTTTTTCGGGCTTAGAGTTATGCCAAAAACACTTTTCAGTTTCTACGTAGGGCACAATTGGTACGAAAAATCCGACTTCATTTTTTTCCCATTCGGACTTGAGGAATCTGTTGAGCATTGAAAAATGCTACTTGAGGCGCAAGAATCAATCAGAAATGTTTTCCGAGATAAAAGTTATGGGAAAAAATACTTTTCACGTTCAATGTAGCGCACTACGTGTACGAAAAATCCGACATTGTTTTTTCCAGATTCTGACGTGACAGAGCTATAGAGCATGGAAAAAAACCACTTTAAGCACAAGAATCATTAGAATTGTTTTTCGGGCTTAGAGTTATGCCAAAAACACTTTTCGCTTTCTACGTAGGGCACAATTGGTACGAAAAAATCCGACTTCATTTTTTTCCCCATTCGGACTTGAGGAATCCGTTGAGCATTGAAAAATGCTACTTTAGGCGCAAGAATCAATCGAAATGTTTTCCGAGATAAAAGTTATGGGAAAAAATACTTTTCACGTTCAATGTAGCGCACTACGTGTACGAAAAAATCCGACATTGTTTTTTCCAGATTCCGACGTGACGAGAGCTATAGAGCATGGAAAAAAACCACTTTACGCACAAGAATCATTAGAATTGTTTTTCGGGCTAAGAGTTATGCCAAAAACACTTTTCGGTTTCTACGGGGGCACAACCGGGTACGAAAAATCCGACTTTATTTTTTTCCCCATTTTGACTTGAGGAATGCGTTGAGCATGGAAAAATGCTACTTCAGGGCAAGAATAAATCGAAATGTTTTCCAAGATATAAGTTATGGGCAAAATACTTTTCACGTTCAATGTATGGCACTACCCGTACGAAAAATCCGACTTCATTTTTTTTCCATTCGGACTTGAGGAATCTGTGAGCATTGAAAAATGCTACTTTAGGCGCAAGAATCAATCGAAATGTTTTCCGAGATAAAAGGTTATGGGAAAAAATACTTTTCACGTTCAATGTAGGGCACTACGTGTATGAAAAATCCGACATTGTTTTTTCCGGATTCCGACGTGTGAGCTATAGAGCATGGAAAAGACCACTTTAGGCACAAGAAACATTTCAAATGTTTTTCGTGATAAGAGTTATGCCAAAAACACTTTTCGGTTTCTACGTAGGGCACAACCGGTATACGTAAAATCCGACGTCATTTTTTTCCCATTCGGACTTGAGGAATCCGTGAGCATTGAAAAAATGCTACTTGAGGCGCAAGAATCAATCGAAATGTTTTCCGAGATAAAAGTTATGGGAAAAAATACTTTTCACGTTCAATGTAGCGCACTACGTGTACGAAAAATCCGACATTGTTTTTTCCGAGATTCCGACGTGACAGAGCTATAGAGCATGGAAAAAAACCACTTTAAGCACAAGAATCATTAGAATTGTTTTTCGGGCTTAGAGTTATGCCAAAAACACTTTTCGGTTTCTACGTAGGGCACAATTGGTACGAAAAATCCGACTTCATTTTTTTCCCATTCGGACTTGAGGAATCCGTTGAGCATTGAAAAATGCTACTTTAGGCGCAAGAATCAATCGAAATGTTTTCCGAGATAAAAGTTATGGGAAAAAATACTTTTCACGTTCAATGTAGCGCACTACGTGTACGAAAAATCCGACATTGTTTTTTCCATTCGACGTGACAGAGCTATAGAGCATGGAAAAAAACCACTTTACGTACAAGAATCATTAGAATTGTTTTTCGGGCTAAGACTTATGCCAAAAACTCTTTTCGGTTTCTACGGGGGGACAACCGGGTACGAAAAATCCGATTTTATTTTTTTTCCCATTTTGACTTGAGAAATCATTGAGCATGGAAAAATGCTACTTCAGGCGCAAGAATAAATCAGAAATGTTTTCCGAGATATAAGTTATGGGCAAAATACTTTTCACGTTCAATGTATGGCACTACCTGTACGAAAAATCCGACTTCATTTTTTTTCCTATTCGGACTTGAGGAATGCGTTGAGCATTGAAAAATGCTACTTTAGGCGCAAGAATCAATCAGAAATGTTTTCCGAGATAAAAGTTGTAGGAAAAAATACTTTTCACTTTCAATGTAGCGCACTACGTGTATGAAAAATCCGACATTGTTTTTTTCCAGATTCCGACGTGACAGAGCTATAGAGCATGCAAAAAACCACTTTAGGCACAAGAAACATTTCAAATGTTTTTCGTGATAAGAGTTATGCCAAAAACACTTTTCAGTTTCTACGTAGGGCACAACTGGTACGTAAAATCCGACGTCATTTTTTTCCCATTCGGACTTGAGGAATCTGTTGAGCATTGAAAAATGCTACTTGAGGCGCAAGAATCAATCAGAAATGTTTTCCGAGATAAAAGTTATGGGAAAAAATACTTTTCACGTTCAATGTAGCGCACTACGTGTACGAAAAATCCGACATTGTTTTTTTCCAGATTCGACGTGACAGAGCTATAGAGCATGGAAAAAAACCACTTTAAGCACAAGAATCATTAGAATTGTTTTTCGGGCTTAGAGTTATGCCAAAAACACTTTTCAGTTTCTACGTAGGGCACAACTGGTACGAAAAATCCGACTTCATTTTTTTCCCATTCGGACTTGAGGAATCTGTTGAGCATTGAAAAATGCTACTTTAGGCGCAAGAATCAATCAGAAATGTTTTCCGAGATAAAAGTTATGGGAAAAAATACTTTTCACGTTCAATGTAGCGCACTACGTGTACGAAAAATCCGACATTGTTTTTTCCAGTTTTCGACGTGACAGAGCTATAGAGCATGGAAAAAAACCACTTTACGCACAAGAATCATTAGAATTGTTTTTCGGGCTAAGAGTTATGCCAAAAACACTTTTCGTTTCTACGGGGGCACAACCGGGTACGAAAAATCCGACTTTATTTTTTTCCCATTTTGACTTGAGGAATCATTGAGCATGGAAAAATGCTACTTTAGCGCAAGAATAAATCGAAATGTTTTCCAAGATATAAGTTATGGGCAAAATACTTTTCACGTTCAATGTATGGCACTACCCGTACGAAAAATCCGACTTCATTTTTTCCCATTCGGACTTGAGGAATACATTGGAAAAATGCTACTTTAGGCGCAAGAATCAATCGAAATGTTTTCCGAGATAAAAGTTATGGAAAAAAATACTTTTCACGTTCAATGTAGCGCACTACGTGTATGAAAAAATCCGACATTGTTTTTTCCAGATTCGTGACAGAGCTATAGAGCATGGAAAAGACCACTTTAGGCACAAGAAACATTTCAAATGTTTTTCGTGATAAGAGTTATGCCAAAAACACTTTTCAGTTTCTACGTAGGGCACAACTGGTACGAAAAATCCGACTTCATTTTTTTTCCCATTCGGACTTGAGGAATCTGTTGAGCATTGAAAAATGCTACTTTAGGCGCAAGAATCAATCAGAAATGTTTTCCGAGATAAAAGTTATGGGAAAAAATACTTTTCACGTTCAATGTAGCGCACTACGTGTATGAAAAATCCGACATTGTTTTTTCCAGATTCCGACGTGATAGAGCTATAGAGCATGGAAAAAACCACTTTAGGCACAAGAATCATTTCAAATGTTTTTCGTGGATAAGAGTTATGCCAAAAACACTTTTCGGTTTCTACGTAGGGCACAACCGGGTACGAAAAATCCGACTTCATTTTTTTCCCATTCGGACTTGAGGAATCATTGAGCATTGAAAAATGCTACTTTAGGCGGAAGAATCAATCGAATTGTTTTCCGAGATAAAAGTAATGGGCAAAATACTTTTCTCGTTCAATGTAGGGCACTACGTGTACAAAAATCGAACTTCATTTTTTCCAAATTTCGACGTAACGAAGCTAGAGCATGGAAAAAAACCACTTTAGGCACAACAATCGATTAGAAATATTTTTTGGCTAAGAGTTATGCCAAAAACACTTTTCGGTTTCTACGAGAGGCACAACCGGGTACGAAAAATCCGACTTCATTTTTTTTCCCATTCGGACTTGAGGAATCTGTTGAGCATTGAAAAATGCTACTTTAGGCGCAAGAATCAATCGAAATGTTTTCCGAGATAAAAGTTATGGGAAAAAATACTTTTCACGTTCAATGTAGCGCACTACGTGTATGAAAAAATCCGACATTATTTTTTTCCAGATTCGACGTGACAGAGCTATAGAGCATGGAAAAAACCACTTTAGGCACAAGAATCATTTCAAATGTTTTTCGTGATAAGAGTTATGCCAAAAACACTTTTCAGTTTCTACGTAGGGGCACAACCGGTACGAAAAATCCGACTTCATTTTTTTCCCATTCGAACTTGAGGAATCATTGAGCATGGAAAAATGCTACTTTAGGCGCAAGAATCAATCGAAATGTTTTCCGAGATAAAAGTAATGGGCAAAATACTTTTCTCGTTCAATGTAGGGGCACTACGTGTACAAAAATCGAACTTCATTTTTTCCGGATTCCGACGTAACAGAGTCGTAGAGCATGGAAAAAAACCACTTTAGGCACAACAATCGTTTAGAAATATTTTTCGGGCTAAGAGTTATGCCAAAAACACTTTTCGGTTTCTACGTAGGGCACAACCGGTACGAAAAATCCGACTTCATTTTTTTCCCATTCGGACTTGAGGAAATCTGTGAGCATTCAAAAATGCTACTTTAGGCGCAAGAATCAATCGGAAATGTTTTCCGAGATAAAAGTTATGGGAAAAAATACTTTTCACGTTCAATGTAGCGCACTACGTGTACGAAAAATCCGATATTGTTTTTTCCGTATTCGACGTGACAGAGCTATAAAGCATGGAAAAAAAACCACTTTACGCACAAGAATCATTAGAATTGTTTTTCGGGCTAAGAGTTATGCCAAAAACACTTTTCGTTTCTACGGAGGGCACTAACTGGTACAAAAAATCAGACTTTATTTTTTTCCCATTTTGAGTTGAGGAATCCGTTGAGCATGGAAAAATGCTACTTCAGGCGCAAGAATAAATCGAAATGTTTTCCGAGATATAAGTTATCGGCAAAATACTTTTCACGTTCAATGTATGGCACTACGCATGTACGAAAAATCCGACTTCATTTTTTTCCCATTCAGACTTGAGGAATCATTGAGCATTGAAAAATGCTACTTTAGGCGCAAGAATCAATCGGAAATGTTTTCCGAGATAAAAGTTATGGGAAAAAAATACTTTCACGTTCAATGTAGCGCACTACGTGTATGAAAAATCCGACATTGGTTTTTCCGGATTCCGACGTGACAGAGCTATAGAGCATGGAAAAAACCACTTTAGGCACAAGAATCATTTCAAATGTTTTTCGTGATAAGAGTTATGCCAAAAGCACTTTTCGGTTTCTACGTAGGGCACAACCGGGTACGAAAAATCCGACTTCATTTTTTTCCCATTCGGACTTGAGGAATCTGTTGAGCATTGAAAAATGCTACTTTAGGCGCAAGAATCAATCAGAAATGTTTTCCGAGATAAAAGTTATGGGAAAAAATACTTTTCACGTTCAATGTAACGCACTACGTGTACGAAAAATCCGACATTGTTTTTTCCAGATTCTGACGTGACAGAGCTATAGAGCATGGAAAAAAAACCACTTTAGGCACAAGAATCATTAGAATTGTTTTTCGGGCTAAGAGTTATGCCAAAAACTCTTTTCGTTTCTACTGGGGACACAACTGGTACGAAAAATCCGATTTTATTTTTTTCCCATTTTGACTTGAGAAATCATTGAGCATGGAAAAATGCTACTTTAGGCGCAAGAATAAATCGAAAATGTTTTCCGAGATATAAGTTATGGGCAAAATACTTTTCACGTTCAATGTATGGCACTACGCCGTACGAAAAAATCCGACTTCATTTTTTTCCTATTCGGACTTGAGGAATGACCAGTGAGCATTGAAAAATGCTACTTTAGGCGAAAGAATCAATCAAAATGTTTTTCGAGATAAAAGTTATAGGAAAAAATACTATTCACTTTCAATGTAGCGGCACTACGTGTATGAAAAATCCGACTTCATTTTTTCCCGATTCCGACGTGACAGAGCTATAGAGCATGCAAAAAACCACTTTAGGCACAAGAAACATTTCAAATGTTTTTCGTGATAAGAGTTATGCCAAAAACACTTTTCGCTTCTACGTAGGGCACAACCGGTACGTAAAATCCGACTTCATTTTTTTTCCCATTCGGACTTTAGGAATTTGTTGAGCATTGAAAAATGCTACTTGAGGCGCAAGAATCAATCAGAAATGTTTTCCGAGATAAAAGTTATGGAAAAAATACTTTTCACGTTCAATGTAGCGCACTACGTGTACGAAAAATCCGACATTGTTTTTTCCGGATTCCGACGTGACGAGCTATAGAGCATGGAAAAAAAACCACTTTAAGCACAAGAATCATTAGAATTGTTTTTTCGGCTTAGAGTTATGCCAAAAACACTTTTCGGTTTCTACGTAGGGCACAATTGGTACGAAAAATCCGACTTCATTTTTTTCCCATTCGGACTTGAGGAATCGTTGAGCATTGAAAAATGCTACTTTAGGCGCAAGAATCAATCGAAATGTTTTCCGAGATAAAAGTTATGGGAAAAATACTTTTCCACGTTCAATGTAGGGCACTACGTGTACGAAAAATCCGACATTGTTTTTTCCAGTTCCGACGTGACGAGCTATAGAGCATGGAAAAAAACCACTTTAAGCACAAGAATCATTAGAATTGTTTTTCGGGCTTAGAGTTATGCCAAAAACACTTTTCAGTTTCTACGTAGGGCACAATTGGTACGAAAAAATCCGACTTCATTTTTTTCCCATTCGGACTTGAGGAATCTGTGAGCATTGAAAAATGCTACTTAAGGCGCAAGAATCAATCGAAATGTTTTCCGAGATAAAAGTTATGGGAAAAAATACTTTTCACGTTCAATGTAGGGCACTACGTGTACGAAAAATCCGACATTGTTTTTTCCGTATTCCGACGTGACAGAGCTATAGAGCATGGAAAAAAACCACTTTAAGCACAAGAATCATTAGAATTGTTTTTCGGGCTTAGAGTTATGCCAAAAACACTTTTCGGTTTCTACGTAGGGCACAATTGGTACGAAAAATCCGACTTCATTTTTTTCCCATTCGGACTTGAGGAATTCGTTGAGCATTGAAAAATGCTACTTTAGGCGCAAGAATCAATCGAAATGTTTTCCGAGATAAAAGTTATGGGAAAAAATACTTTTCACGTTCAATGTAGCGCACTACGTGTACGAAAAAATCCGACATTGTTTTTTCCAGTTCCGACGTGACGGAGCTATAGAGCATGGAAAAAAACCACTTTACGCACAAGAATCATTAGAATTGTTTTTCGGGCTAAGAGTTATGCCAAAAACACTTTTCCGCTTCTACTAGGGCACAACTGGGTACGAAAAATCCGACTTTATTTTTTTCCCATTTTGACTTGAGGAATCGTTGAGCATGGAAAAATGCTACTTCAAGGCAAGAATAAATCGAAATGTTTTCCAAGATATAAGTTATGGGCAAAATACTTTTCACGTTCAATGTATGGCACTACACTACGAAAAATCCGACTTCATTTTTTTCCCATTCGGACTTGAGGAATCCATTGAGCATTGAAAAATGCTACTTTAGGCGCAAGAATCAATCAAATGTTTTCCGAGATAAAAGTTATGGGAAAAAATACTTTTCACGTTCAATGTAGGGCACTACGTGTATGAAAAATCCGACATTGTTTTTTCCAGATTCCGACGTGACAGAGCTATAGAGCATGGAAAAGAAACCACTTTAGGCACAAGAAACATTTCAAATGTTTTTCGTGATAAGAGTTATGCCAAAAACACTTTTCGGTTTCTACGTAGGGCAATAACCGGTACGAAAAATCCGACTTCATTTTTTTCCCATTCGGACTTGAGGAATCTGTTGAGCATTGAAAAATGCTACTTTAGGCGCAAGAATCAATCGAAATGTTTTCCGAGATAAAAGTTATGGGAAAAAATACTTTTCACGTTCAATGTAGCGCACTACGTGTATGAAAAATCCGACATTATTTTTTTCAGTATTCCGACGTGAGCTATAGAGCATGGAAAAAACCACTTTAGGCACAAGAATCATTTCAAATGTTTTTCGTGATAAGAGTTATGCCAAAAACACTTTTCGCTTCTACGTAGGGCACAACTAATACGAAAAATCCGACTTCATTTTTTTTCCCATTCGGACTTGAGGAATCATTGAGCATCGAAAAATGCTACTTTAGGCGGAAGAATCAATCGAAATGTTTTCCGAGATAAAAGTAATGGGCAAAATACTTTTCCTCGTTCAATGTAGGGCACTACGTGTACAAAAATCGAACTTCATTTTTTCCAGATTCCGACGTGACAGAGCCGTAGAGCATGGAAAAAAACCACTTTAGGCACAACAATCGTTTATAAATATTTTTCGGGCTAAGAGTTATGCCAAAAACAATTTTCGGTTTCTACGTAGGGCACAACCGGTACGAAAAATCCGACTTCATTTTTTTCCCCATTCGGACTTGAGGAATCCGTTGAGCATTCAAAAATGCTACTTTAGGCGCAAGAATCAATCGAAATGTTTTCCGAGATAAAAGTTATGGGAAAAAATACTTTTCACGTTCAATGTAGCGCACTACGTGTAACGAAAAATCCGACATTGTTTTTTCCAGATTCGACGTGACAAAGTCATGAGCATGGAAAAAAAACCACTTTACGCACAAGAATCATTAGAATTGTTTTTCGGGCTAAGAGTTATGTCAAAAACACTTTTCGCTTTCTACGAGGGGCACAACCCGGTACGAAAAATCCGACTTTATTTTTTTCCCATTATGACTTGAGGAATCGTTGAGCATAGAAAAATGCTACTTCAGCGCAAGAATAAATCAAAATGTTTTCCGAGATATAAGTTATGGGCAAAATACTTTTCGCTTCAATGTATGCCACTACCGTAAGAAAAATCCGACTTCATTTTTTTCCCATTCTGGACTTGAGGAATCTTGAACATTGAAAAATGCTACTTTAGGCGCAAGAATCAATCAAAAATGTTTTCCGAGATAAAAGTAATGGGCAAAATACTTTTCCCGTTCAATGTAGGGCACTACGTGTACAAAAATCGAACTTCATTTTTTCCAGATTCCGACGTAATAGAGTAGAGCATGGAAAAAAACCACTTTAGGCACAACAATCGTTTAGAAATGTTTTTTCGGGCTAAGAGTTATGCCAAAAACACTTTTCAAGTTTCTACGGGGGCACAACCTGGTACGAAAATCCGACTTCATTTTTTTTGCCATTTTGACTTGAGGAATCCGTTGAGCATGAAAAAATGCTACTTTAGGCGCAAGAATCAATCGTAAATATTTTCCGAGATAAAAGTTATGGGGAAAAATAATTTTCACGTTCAATGTAGGGCACTACCTGACGAAAAAATCCAACTTCATTTTTTCCTAGATTCCGACGTGACAGAGCTATAGAGCATGGAAAAAACCATTTAGGCACAAGAATCATTTCAAATGTTTTTCGTGATAAGAGTTATGCCAAAAACACTTTTCGCTTCTCTTCGTAGGGCACAACCGGTACGACAAATCCGACTTCATTTTTTTTCCCATTCGGACTTGAGGAATCGTTGAGCATTGAAAAATGCTACTTTAGGCGCAAGAATCAATCGAAATGTTTTCCGAGATAAAAGTAATGGGCAAAATACTTTTCCCGTTCAATGTAGGGGCACTACGTGTACAAAAAATCGAACTTCATTTTTTCCAGATTCGACGTAACGGAGCTATAGAGCATGGAAAAAAACCACTTTAGGCACAAGAATCGCTTCGAAATGTTTTTTCGGGCTAAGAGTTATGCCAAAAACACTTTTCGCTTCTACGCGGGCACAACGGGTACGAAAAATCCGACTTCATTTTTTTTCCCATTTTGACTTGAGGAATCTATTGAGCATGGAAAGATGCTACTTTAGGCTCAAGAATCAATCGGAAATGTTTTCCGAGATAAAAGTTATGGGGAAAAATACTTTTCACGTTCAATGTAGGGCACTACGTGTACGAAAAATCCAACTTCATTTTTTCTAGATTCGTACGTGACAGAGCATGGAAAAAACCACTTTTAGGCACAAGAATCATTTCAAATGTTTTTCGTGATAAGAGTTATGCCAAAAACACTTTTCGGTCTACGTAGGGCACAACCGGGGTACGAAAAATCCGACTTCATTTTTTTCCCATTCGGACTTGAGGAATCTTGTGACATGGAAAAATGCTACTTTAGGCGCAAGAATCAATCGAAATGTTTTCCGAGATAAAAGTTATGGCAAAAAAATACTTTTCACGTTCAATGTAGGGCACTACGTGTACGAAAAATCCGACTTCATTTTTTTTCCCATTCGACTTGAGGAATCATTAAGTATTGAAAAATGCTACTTTAGGCGCAAGAATCAATCAAAATGTTTTCCGAGATAAAAGTTATGGGAAAAATACTTTTCACGTTCAATGTAGGGCACTACGTGTACAAAAATCCGACATTGTTTTTTCCAAATTCTGACGTGACGTAGCTATAGAGCATGGAAAAAACCACTTTAGGCACAAGAATCGTTTCGAAATGTTTTTCGTGGTAAGAGTTATGCTAAAAACACTTTTCGCTTTCTACGTAGGGGCACAACCGGTACGAAAAATCCGACTTCATTTTTTTCCCATTCTGACTTGAGGAATCTTGTTGAGCATGGAAAAATGCTACTTTAGGCGCAAGAATCAATCGAAATGTTTTCCGAGATAAAAGTTATGGGCAAAATACTTTTCCCGTTCAATGTAGGGCACTACGTGTACAAAAAATCGAACTTCATTTTTTCCAGATTCCGACGTGACAGAGCTAAGAGCATGGAAAAAACCACTTTAGGCACAAGAATCGTTTAGAAATGTTTTTCGAGCTAAGAGTTATGCCAAAAACACTTTTCGCTTTCTGGAGGGCACAACCGGTACGAAAAATCCGACTTCATTTTTTTTCCCATTTTGACTTGAGGAATCAGTTGAGCATGGAAAGATGCTACTTTAGGCTCAAGAATCAATCATAAATGTTTTCCGAGATAAAAGTTATGGGCAAAAATACTTTTCACGTTCAATGTAGGGCACTACCTGTACGAAAAATCCAACTTCATTTTTTCCAGATTCTGACGTGACAGAGCTATAGAGCATGGAAAAAACCACTTTAGGCACAAGAATCATTTCAAATGTTTTTCAAGCTAAGAGTTAAGCCAAAAACACTTTTCGCTTTCTACGTAGGGGCACAACCGGTACGAAAAATCCGACTTCATTTTTTTCCCATTCGGACTTGAGGAATCTGTTGAGCATTGAAAAATGCTACTTTAGGCGCAAGAATCAATCGTAAATGTTTTCCCGAGATAAAAGTTATGGGCAAAATACTTTTCCCGTTCAATGTAGGGCACTACGTGAACAAAAAATCGAACTTCATTTTTTCCAGATTCCGACGTGACGGAGCTATAGAGCATGGAAAAAAACCACTTTAGGCACAAGAATCGTTTAGAAATGTTTTTCGAGCAAAGAGTTATTCCAAAAACACTTTTCGTTTCTACGCAAGGCACAACCGGTACGAAAAATCCGACTTCATTTTTTTCCCATTTTGACTTGAGGAACGTGTTGAGCATGGAAAAATGCTACTTTAGGCGCAAGAATCAATCAGAAACGTTTTCCCGAGATTAAAGTTATGGGCAAAATACTTTTCACGTTCAATGTAGGGCACTACGTGTACGAAAAATCCAACTTCATTTTTTCCGGATTCCGACGTGACATAGCCTATATAGCATGGAAAAAAAACCACTTTAGGCACAAGAATCATTAGAAATGTTTTTCGGGCTAAGAGTTATGCCAAAAACACTTTTCGCTTTCTACGTAGGGCACAACCGGTACGAAAAATCCGACTTCATTTTTTTCCCATTCGGACTTGAGGAATCATTTGAGCATCGAAAAATGCTACTTTAGGCGCAAGAATCAATCAGAAATGTTTTCCGAGATAAAAGTTATGGGCAAAAATACTTTTCACGTTCAATGTAGGGCACTACGTGTACGAAAAATCCGACTTCATTTTTTTCCCATTCTGAATTCATTGAGTATTAAAAATGCTACTTTAGGCGCAAATATAAATGTTTTCCGAGATAAAAGTTATGAAAAAACACTTTTCACGTTCAATGTAGCCCCTTAAGTATATTAAAAATTTTTTTTTTTTTTTTTTACGGTTTGTGAGCTATTGAGATGGAGAAAAACCACTTTAGGCACAAGAATAACCACTTTAGAAATGTTTTTCGGGATAAGAGTTATGCCAAAAAACACTTTTCGCTTTCTACGGAGGGCACAACCGGTACGAAAAATCCGACTTCATTTTTTTCCCATTCGGACTTGAGGAATCAGTTGAGCATGGAAAAATGCTACTTTAGGCGCAAGAATCAATCAGAAATGTTTTCCGAGATAAAAGTTATGGCCAAAATACTTTTCCCGTTCAATGTAGGGCACTACGTGTACAAAAATCGAACTTCATTTTTTCCAGATTCTAACGTAACAGAGCTATAGAGCATGGAAAAAAACCACTTTAGGCACAAGAATCGTTTAGAAATCTTTTTCGGGGCAAGAGTTATGCCAAAAAACACTTTTCGCTTCTACGCGGGGCACAACCGGTACGAAAAATCCGACTTCATTTTTTTTCCCATTTTGACTTGAGGAATCTGTGAGCATGGAAAAATGCTACTTTAGGCGCAAGAATCAATCGAAATGTTTTCCGAGATAAAAGTTATGGGCAAAAATACTTTTCACGTTCAATGTAAGGGCACTACCTGTACGAAAAATCCAACTTCATTTTTTCCAGATTCCGACGTGACGTAGCTATAGAGCATGGAAAAAACCACTTTAGGCACAAGAATCATTTAGAAATGTTTTTCGTGATAAGAGTTATGCCAAAAACACTTTTCGTTTCTACGTAGGGGCACAACTAGGTACGAAAAATCCGACTTCATTTTTTTCCCATTCGGACTTGAAGAATCCGTTGAGCATGGAAAAATGCTACTTTAGGCGCAAGAATCAATCAGAAATGTTTTCCGAGATAAAAGTTATGGGCAAAAATACTTTTCACGTTCAATGTAGGGCACTACGTGTACGAAAAAACTTCATTTTCCATTGGATAGAGCATGAAAAAACTTAGGAAAGAATCGTTTAGAAATGTTTTTCGAGCAGAGTTGAAAACACTTTGTCTACGGACAATAGTACGAAAAATCCGACTTCATTTTTTTCCCATTCGAACTTGAGGAATCATTGAGTATGGAAAAATGCTACTTTAGGCGCAAGAATCAATCGAAATGTTTTCCGAGATAAAAGTTATGGGCAAAAACACTTTTCACGTTCAATGTAGGGCACTACGTGTACGAAAAATCCAACTTCATTTTTTTCTAGATTCGACGTGACAGAGCTATGAGAGCATGGAAAAAAACACTTTAGGCACAAAAATCATTTCAAATGTTTTTCGTGATAAGAGTTATGCCAAAAACACTTTTCAATTCTACGTAGGGCACAACCGGTATAAAAAATCCGACTTCATTTTTTTCCCATTCGGACTTGAGGAATCTGTGAGCATGGAAAAATGCTACTTTAGGCGCAAGAATCAATCGAAATGTTTTCCGAGATAAAAGTTATGGGCAAAATACTTTTCCCGTTCAATGTAGGGCACTACGTGTACGAAAAAATCGAACTTCATTTTTTCCGGATTCTGACGTGACGAGTTGTAGAGCATGGAAGAAAAACCACTTTAGGCACAAGAATCGTTTAGAAATGTTTTTTTCGGGCTAAGAATTATGCCAAAAACACTTTTCGGTTTCTACACAAGGCACAACTGGTACGAAAAATCCGACTTCATTTTTTTCCCATTCTGACTTGAGGAACGTGTTGAGCATGGAAAAATGCTACTTTAGGCTCAAGAATCAATCGAAACGTTTTCCGAGATAAAAGTTATGGGCAAAATACTTTTCACGTTCAACGTAGGGCACTACGTGTACGAAAAAATCCAACTTCATTTTTTCAGATTCCGACGTGACAGAGCTATAGAGCATGGAAAAAAACCACTTTAGGCACAAGAATCGTTTAGAAATGTTTTTCGTGCTAAGAGTTATGCCAAAAACACTTTTCATGTTTCTACGTAGGGCACAACCCGGTACGAAAATCCGACTTCATTTTTTTCCCATTCGGACTTGAGGAATCATTGAGCATGGAAAAATACTACTTTAGGCGCAAGAATCAATCGAAATGTTTTCCGAGATAAAAGTTATGGGCAAAAATACTTTTCACGTTCAATGTAGGGCACTACGTGTACGAAAAATCGAACATCATTTTTTCCATTTTCGACGTGACAGAGCTATAGAGCATGGAAAAAAACCACTTTAGGTACAAGAATCGTTTAGAATTGTTTTTCGAGCTAAGAGTTATGCCAAAAACACTTTTCGGTTTCTACGCAGGGCACAACTAGGTACGAAAAATCCGACTTCATTTTTTTCCCATTCGGACTTGAGGAATCTGTTGAGCATGGAAAAATGCTACTTTAGGCGCAAGAATCAATCGTAAATGTTTTCCGAGATAAAAGTTATGGGCAAAAATACTTTTCACGTTCAATGTAGGGCACTACGTGTACAAAAAATCCAACTTTATTTTTTCCCGATTCGACGTGACAGAGCTATAGAGCATGGAAAAAAACCACTTTAGGCACAAGAATCACTTAGAAATGTTTTTCGGGCTAAGAGTTATGCCAAAAACACTTTTCGCTTTCTACGGAGGCAATAACCGGGTACGGAAAAATCCGACTTTATTTTTTTTCCCATTTTGACTTGAGGAATGTGTTGAGCATGGAAAAATGCTACTTTAGGCGCAAGAATCAATCGAAAATGTTTTCCGAGATAAAAGTTATGGGCAAAATACTTTTCACGTTCAATGTAGGGCACTACGTGTACAAAAAATCCAACTTCATTTTTTCCAGATTCGACGTGACAGAGCTATAGAGCATGGAAAAAACACTTTAGGCACAAGAATCATTTTCAAATGTTTTTCGGGCTAAGAGTTATGCCAAAAACACTTTTCAGTTTCTACGTAGGGCACAACCGGTACGAAAAATCCGACTTCATTTTTTTTCTCCATTCGGACTTAAAGAATCTATTGAGCATGGAAAAATGCTACTTTAGGCGCAAGAATCAATCGAAATGTTTTCCGAGATAAAAGTTATGGGCAAAATACTTTTCACGTTCAATGTAGGGCACTACCTGTACGAAAAATCGAACTTCATTTTTTCCAAATTCCTGACGAGCTATAGAGCATGGAAAAAAAACCACTTTAGGCACAAGAATCGTTAGAAATGTTTTTCGAGCTAAGAGTTATGCCAAAAACACTTTTCAGCTTTCTACGTAGGGCACAAACCGGTACGAAAAATCCGACTTCATTTTTTTCCCATTTGGACTTGAGGAATCATTGAGCATGAAAAAATGCTACTTTAGGCGAAAGAATCAATCGAAAATGTTTTCCGAGATAAAAGTTATGGGCAAAAATACTTTTCACGTTCAATGTAGGGCACTACGTGTACGAAAAATCCGACATTGATTTTTTCCAGATTCCGACGTGACGAGCTATAGAGCATGGAAAAAAACCACTTTAGGCACAAGAATCATTTAGAAATGTTTTTCGGCTAAGAGTTATGCCAAAAACACTTTTCAGTTTCTACTGAGGGCACAACCGGACGAAAAATCCGACTTCATTTTTTTTCCCATTCGTACTTGAGGAATGTGTTGAGCATGGAAAAATGCTACTTTAGGCGCAAGAATCAATAAGAAATGTTTTCCGAGATAAAAGTTATGGACAAAATACTTTTCACGTTCAATGTAGGGCACTACGTGTACGAAAAATCCAACTTCATTTTTTCCAGATTCTGACGTGACAGAGCTATAGAGCATGGAAAAAAACCACTTTAGGCACAAGAATCATTTTGAAATGTTTTTCGGGCTAAGAGTTATGCCAAAAACACTTTTTAGTTTCTATGCAGGGCACAACTGGTACGAAAATCCGACTTCATTTTTTTCCCATTCGGACTTGAGGAATCTATTGAGCATGGAAAAATGCTACTTTAGGCGCAAGAATCAATCGAAATGTTTTCCGAGATAAAAGTTATGGGCAAAATACTTTTCACGTTCAATGTAGGGCACTACGTGTACGAAAATCGAACATCATTTTTTCCAAATTCGACGTGACGAGTAGCTAAAGAGCATGGAAAAAAACCACTTTAGGCACAAGAATCATTTAGAAATGTTTTTCGGGCTAAGAGTTGTGCCAAAAACACTTTTCGCTTCTACGGAGGGCACAACCGGGTACGAAAAATCCGACTTCATTTTTTTCCCATTCTGACTTGAGGAATCTGTTGAGCATGGAAAAATGCTACTTTAGGCGCAAGAATTAATCAGAAATGTTTTCCGAGATAAAAGTTATGGGCAAAATACTTTTCACGTTCAATGTAGGGCACTACGTGTACGAAAAATCCAAATTCATTTTTTCCGCATTCGCGACGTGACAGAGCTATAGAGCATGGAAGAAAACCACTTTAGGCACAAGAATCGTTTAGAAATGTTTTTCGGGCTAAGAGTTATACCAAAAACACTTTTCGGTTTCTATGGAGGGCACAACCTGGTACGAAAAATCCGACTTCATTTTTTTCCCATTCGGACTTGAGGAATCTGTTGAGCATGGAAAAATGCTACTTTAGGCGCAAGAATCAATCAAAATGTTTTCCGAGATAAAAGTTATGGGCAAAATACTTTTCCCGTTCAATGTAGGGGAACTACGTGTACGAAAAATCCAACTTCATTTTTTCCAGATTCTAACGTGACAGGAGCTATAGAGCATGGAAAAAAAACCACTTTAGGCACAAGAATCGTTTAGAAATGTTTTTCGAGGCTAAGAGTTATGCCAAAAACACTTTTCGTTTCTACGCAGGGCACAACCAGTACGAAAAATCCGACTTCATTTTTTTTCCCATTCTGACTTGAGGAATCTGTGAGCATGGAAAAATGCTACTTTAGGCGCAAGAATCAATCAGAAATGTTTTCCGAGATAAAAGTTATGGGCAAAAATACTTTTCACGTTCAATGTAGGGCACTACGTGTACGAAAATTCCAACTTCATTTTTTCCAGATTCCGACGTGACGAGCTAGAGAGCATGGAAAAAACCACTTTAGGCACAAGAATCATTTTGAAATGTTTTTCGGGCTAAGAGTTATGCCAAAAACACTTTTTAGTTTCTACGGAGGGCACAACCGGTACGAAAAAATCCGACTTCATTTTTTTCCCATTCGTACTTGAGGAATCCGTTGAGCATGGAAAAATGCTACTTTAGGCGCAAGAATCAATCAGAAATGTTTTCCGAGATAAAAGTTATGGACAAAATACTTTTCACGTTCAATGTAGGGCACTACGTGTACGAAAATCCAACTTCATTTTTTCCGGATTCGACGTGACAGAGCTATAGAGCATGGAAAAAAACCACTTTAGGCACAAGAATCGTTTTGAAATGTTTTTCGGGCTAAGAGTTATCCCTAAAACACTTTTTAGTTTCTATGTAGGGCACAACTAGTGCGAAAAATCCGACTTCATTTTTTTCCCATTCTGACTTGAGGAATCTGTTGAGCATGGAAAAATGCTACTTCAGGGCGCAAGAATCAATCAAATGTTTTCCGAGATAAAAGTTATGGGCAAAATACTTTTCACGTTCAATGTAGGGCACTACCCGTACGAAAAATCCAACTTCATTTTTTCCGGATTCTCGACGTGACAGAGCTATAGAGCATGGAAAAAAACCACTTTAGGCACAAAAATCGTTTAGAAATGTTTTTCGAGCTAAGAGTTATGCCAAAAACACTTTTCAGTTCTACGTGAGGGCACAACTGGTACGAAAAATCCGACTTCATTTTTTTCCCATTCGGACTTGAGGAATCTGTTGAGCATGGAAAAATGCTACTTTAGGCGCAAGAATCAATCGAAAATGTTTTCCGAGATAAAAGTTATGGGCAAAAATACTTTTCACGTTCAATGTAGGGCACTACGTGTACGAAAAATCCAACTTCATTTTTTCCGATTCCGACGTGACAGAGCTATAGAGCATGGAAAAAAACCACTTTAGGCACAAGAATCGTTTAGAAATGTTTTTCGGGCCAAGAGTTATGCCAAAAACACTTTTCGCTTTCTAATCAAGGCGACAACTTGGTACGAAAAATCCGACTTCATTTTTTTTTCCCATTCTGACTTGAGGAATCCGTTGAGCATGGAAAAATGCTACTTTAGACGCAAGAATCAATCATAAAATGTTTTCCGAGATAAAAGTTATGGGCAAAATACTTTTCACGTTCAATGTAGGGCACTACGTGTACGAAAAATCCAACTTCATTTTTTCCCGATTCCGACATGACAGGCCTGTAGAGCAGGGAAAAAACCACTTTAGGCACAAGAATCGTTTAGAAATGTTTTTCGGGCTAAGAGTTATGCCAAAAACACTTTTCGGTTTCTACGTAGGGCACAACCGGTACGAAAAATCCGACTTCATTTTTTTCCCCATTCGGACTTGAGGGAATCGTTAAGCATGGAAAAATGCTACTTTAGGCGCAAGAATCAATCGGAAATGTTTTCCGAGATAAAAGTTATGGGCAAAAATACTTTTCACGTTCAATGTAGGGCACTACGTGTACGAAAAATCCAAATTCATTTTTTCCGGATTCCGACGTGACGAGCTATAGAGCATGGAAAAAACCACTTTAGGCACAAGAATCGTTTAGAAATGTTTTTCGGGCTAAGAGTTATACCAAAAACACTTTTCAGTTTCTATGGAGGGCACAACCGGTACGAAAAATCCGACTTCATTTTTTTCCCATTCGTACTTGAGGAATCAGTTGAGCATGGAAAAATGCTACTTTAGGCGCAAGAATCAATCAGAAATGTTTTCCGAGATAAAAGTTATGGGCAAAATACTTTTCACGTTCAATGTAGGGCACTACGTGTACGAAAAAATCCAACTTCATTTTTTCCGGATTCCGGACGTGACGAGCTATAGAGCATGGAAAAAAACCACTTTAGGCACAAGAATCGTTTTAGAAATGTTTTTCGGGCTAAGAGTTATGCCAAAAACACTTTTCAGCTTTCTAAGGCACAACTAACCGGTACGAAAAATCCGACTTCATTTTTTTCCCATTCAGACTTGAGGAATCTGTTGAGCATGGAAAAATGCTACTTTAGGCGCAAGAATCAATCAGAAATGTTTTCCGAGATAAAAGTTATGGGCAAAATACTTTTCCCGTTCAATGTAGGGCACTACGTGTACGAAAAATCGAACTTCATTTTTTCCAGATTCTGACGTGACAGAGCTGTAGAGCATGGAAAAAAAACCACTTTAGGCACAAGAATCGTTTAGAAATGTTTTTCGAGCTAAGAGTTATGCCAAAAACACTTTTCAGTTTCTACGCAGGGCACAACCGGGTACGAAAAATCCGACTTCATTTTTTTCCCATTCGGACTTGAGGAATCAGTTGAGCATGGAAAAATGCTACTTTAGGCGCAAGAATCAATCGAAATGTTTTCCGAGATAAAAGTTATGGGCAAAATACTTTTCACGTTCAATGTAGGGCACTACATGTACGAAAAATCCAACTTCATTTTTTCCAGATTCTGACGTGACAGAGCTATAGAGCATGGAAAAAACCACTTTAGGCACAAGAATCGTTTAGAAATGTTTTTCGGGCTAAGAGTTATGCCAAAAACACTTTTCAGTTTCTACGGAGGGCACAACTGGTACGAAAAATCCGACTTCATTTTTTTCCCATTCGGACTTGAGGAATCAGTTGAGCATGGAAAAATGCTACTTTAGGCGCAAGAATCAATCAGAAATGTTTTCCGAGATAAAAGTTATGGGCAAAATACTTTTCACGTTCAATGTAGGGCACTACGTGTACGAAAAATCCAACTTCATTTTTTCCATATTCTGACGTGACAGAGCTATAGAGCATGGAAAAAAACCACTTTAGGCACAAGAATCGTTTTGAAATGTTTTTCGGCCTAAGAGTTATGCCAAAAACACTTTTCAGTTTCTATGGAGGGCACAACTGGTGCGAAAAATCCGACTTCATTTTTTTCCCATTCGAACTTGAGGAACTGTCTGAGCATGGAAAAATGCTACTTCAGGCGCAAGAATCAATCAAAAATGTTTTCCGAGATAAAAGTTATGGGCAAAATACTTTTCACGTTCAATGTAGGCACTACGCGTACGAAAAATCCAACTTCATTTTTTCCAGATTCTGACGTGACAGAGCTGTAGAGCATGGAAAAAAACCACTTTAGGCACAAGAATCGTTTAGAAATGTTTTTCGAGCTAAGAGTTATGCCAAAAACACTTTTCAGTTTCTACGTAGGGCACAACTAGTACGAAAAATCCGACTTCATTTTTTTCCCATTCGGACTTGAGGAATCGGCTGAGCATGGAAAAATGCTACTTTAGGCGCAAGAATCAATCGAAATGTTTTCCGAGATAAAAGTTATGGGCAAAATACTTTTCACGTTCAATGTAGGGCACTACGTGTACGAAAAAATCCAACTTCATTTTTTCCAGATTCCGACGTGACGGAGCTATAGAGCATGGAAAAAAACCACTTTAGGCACAAGAATCATTTAGAAATGTTTTTCGGCTAAGAGTTATACCAAAAACACTTTTCAGTCTTACGGAGGGCACAACCGGTACGAAAAATCCGACTTCATTTTTTTCCCATTCGTACTTGAGGAATCAGTTGAGCATGGAAAAATGCTACTATAGGCGCAAGAATCAATAAGAAATGTTTTCCGAGATAAAAGTTATGAGACAAAATACTTTTCACGTTCAATGTAGGGCACTACGTGTACGAAAATCCAACTTCATTTTTTCCGATTCCGACGTGACAGAGCTATAGAGCATGGAAAAAAACCACTTTAGGCACAAGAATCGTTTTGAAATGTTTTTCGGGCTAAGAGTTATGCCAAAAACACTTTTCAGTTTCTACGTAGGGCACAACTAGTACGAAAAATCCGACTTCATTTTTTTCCCATTCGGACTTGAGGAATCTGTTGAGCATGGAAAAATGCTACTTTAGGCGCAAGAATCAATCAGAAATGTTTTCCGAGATAAAAGTTATGGGCAAAATACTTTTCACGTTCAATGTAGGGCACCACGTGTACGAAAAATCCAACTTCATTTTTTCCAAATTCTGACGTGACAGAGCTATAGAGCATGGAAAAAAACCACTTTAGGCACAAGAATCGTTTAGAAATGTTTTTCGGGCCAAGAGTTATGCCAAAAACACTTTTCGGTTTCTACGAAAGGCACAACCGGTACGAAAAATCCGACTTCATTTTTTTCCCCATTCTGACTTGAGGAATCGATTGAGCATGGAAAAATGCTACTTTAGGCGCAAGAATTAATCAAAAATGTTTTCCGAGATAAAAGTTATGGGCAAAATACTTTTCACGTTCAATGTAGGGCACTACATGTACGAAAAATCGAACTTCATTTTTTCCAGATTCCGACGTGACGGAGCTATAGAGCATGGAAGAAAACCACTTTAGGCACAAGAATCGTTTAGAAATGTTTTTCGGGCTAAGAGTTATGCCAAAAACACTTTTCGTTTTTACGTAGGGCACAACTGAGTTCGAAAAATCCGACTTCATTTTTTTCCCATTCGTACTTGAGGAATCATTGAGCATGGAAAAATGCTACTTAACGAACATAATAATTTTTAGATAAAATTATGGACAAAATACTTTCAATTAACCAAAACATATTTTTTTCCCATTCGTACTTGTGAATAGAGCATGGAAAAATGCTACTTTAGGCGCAAGAATCAATCAAAATGTTTTCCGAGATAAAAGTTATGGGCAAAATACTTTTCACGTTCAATGTAGGGCACTACGTGTACGAAAAATCCAACTTCATTTTTTCCAGATTCTGACGTGACAGAGCTATAGAGCATGGAAAAAAACCACTTTAGGCACAAGAATCGTTTTGAAATGTTTTTCGGGCTAAGAGTTATGCCAAAAACACTTTTTGGTTTCTACGAGGGCACAACCGGTACGAAAAATCCGACTTCATTTTTTTTCCCATTCTGACTTGAGGAATCTGTTGAGCATGGAAAAATGCTACTTTAGGCGCAAGAATCAATCGAAATGTTTTCCGAGATAAAAGTTATGGGCAAAATACTTTTCCCGTTCAATGTAGGGCACTACCTGTACGAAAAATCCAACTTCATTTTTTCCAGATTTTGACGTGACAGGGCTATAGAGCAATGAAAAAAACCACTTTAGGCACAAGAATCATTTAGAAATGTTTTTCGGGCTAAGAGTTATGCCAAAAACACTTTTCAGTTTCTACGCAGTGCACAACTTGTACGAAAAATCCGACTTCATTTTTTTCCCATTCGGACTTGAGGAATCTGTTGAGCATGGAAAAATTCTACTTTAGGCGCAAGAATCAATCAGAAATGTTTTCCGAGATAAAAGTTATGGGCAAAATACTTTTCACGTTCAATGTAGGGCACTACCGTGTACGAAAAATCCAACTTCATTTTTTCCGATTTTGACGTGACGTAGCTATAGAGCATGGAAAAAAACCACTTTAGGCACAAGAATCGTTTGGAAATGTTTTTCGGGCCAAGAGTTATGCCAAAAACACTTTTCGTTTCTACGCAGGGCACAACCGGGTACGAAAAATCCGACTTCATTTTTTTCCCATTCGGACTTGAGGAATCAGTTGAGCATGGAAAAAATGCTACTTTAGGCGCAAGAATCAATCGAAATGTTTTCCGAGATAAAAGTTATGGGCAAAATACTTTTCACGTTCAATGTAGGGCACTACGTGTACGAAAAATCCAACTTCATTTTTTCCGGATTCCGACGTGACAGAGTTATAGAGCATGGAGAAAAACCACTTTAGGCACAAGAATCGTTTTGAAATGTTTTTCGGGCCAAGAGTTATGCCAAAAACACTTTTCGCTTTCTACGGAGGGCACAACCGGTACGAAAAATCCGACTTCATTTTTTTCCCATTCGGACTTGAGGAATCAGTGAGCATGGAAAAATGCTACTTTAGGCGCTAGAATCAATCGAAATGTTTTCCGAGATAAAAGTTATGGGCAAAATACTTTTCCCGTTCAATGTAGGGCACTACGTGTACGAAAAAATCGAACTACATTTTTTCCAGATTCCGACGTGACGAAGTTGTAGAGCATGGAGAAAAACCACTTTAGGCACAAGAATCGTTTTGAAATGTTTTTCGAGCTAAGAGTTATGCCAAAAACACTTTTCGGTTTCTACGCAGGGCACAACCGGGCACGAAAAATCCGAGTTCATTTTTTTCCCATTCGGACTTGTGGAATCTGTTAAGCCGAGAAAAATGCTACTTTAGGCGCAATAATTAATCAGAAATGTTTTCCAAGATAAAAGTCATGGGCAAAATACTTTTCACGTTCAATGTAGGGCACTACGTGTACGGAAAATCCAAATTCATTTTTTCCAGATTCTGACGTGACAGAGCTATAGAGCATGGAGGAAAACCACTTTAGGCACAAGAATCGTTTAGAAATGTTTTTCGGGCTAAGAGTTATGCCAAAAACACTTTTCGGTTTCTATGGAGGGCACAACCGAGTACGAAAAAACCCGACTTCATTTTTTTCCCATTCGTACTTGAGGAATCAGTTGAGCATGGAAAAATGCTACTATAGGCGCAAGAATCAATAATAAATGTTTTCCGAGATAAAAGTTATGGACAAAATACTTTTCACGTTCAATGTAGGGCACTACGTGTACGAAAATTACAACTTCATTTTTTCCAGATTCTGACGTGACAGAGCTATAGAGCATGGATAAAAACCACTTTAGGCACAAGAATCGTTTTGAAATGTTTTTCGGGCTAAGAGTTATGCCAAAAATACTTTTTAGTTTCTACGCAGGGAAAAACTGGTGCGAATAATCCGACTTCATTTTTTTCCCATTCGGACATGAGGAATCTGTTGAGCATGGAAAAATGCTACTTCATGCGCAAGAATCAATCAGAAATGTTTTCCGAGATAAAAGTTATGGGCAAAATACTTTTCCCGTTCAATGTAGGGCACTACCTGTACGAAAAATCCAACTTCATTTTTTCCAGATTTTGACGTGACAGGGCTATAGAGCAATGAAAAAAACCACTTTAGGCACAAGAATCATTTAGAAATGTTTTTCGAGCTAAGAGTTGTGCCAAAAACACTTTTCAGTTTCTACGCAGGACACAACTAGTACGAAAAATCCGACTTCATTTTTTTCCCATTCAGACTTGAGGAATCTGTTGAGCATGGAAAAATGCTAATTTAGGCGCAAGAATCAATCAGAAATGTTTTCCGAGATAAAAGTTAAGGGCAAAATACTTTTCACGTTCAATGCAGGGCACTACTACGTGTACGAAAAATCCAACTTCATTTTTTCCTGATTTTGACGTGACAG
Source organism: Beta corolliflora (assembly GCA_947648045.1). Taxonomy (NCBI): domain Eukaryota; kingdom Viridiplantae; phylum Streptophyta; class Magnoliopsida; order Caryophyllales; family Amaranthaceae; genus Beta; species Beta corolliflora. The sequence goes on along the minus strand of CANSZD010003081.1, from coordinate 107,311 downwards.
AGCTATAGAGCATGGAAAAAACCACTTAAGGCACAAGAATCGTTTTGAAATGTTTTTCGGGCCAAGAGTTATGCCAAAAACACTTTTCAGTTTCTACGCAGAGCACAACTGGTACGAAAAATCCGACTTCATTTTTTTCCCATTCGGACTTGAGGAATCTGTTGAGCATGGAAAAATTCTACTTTAGGCGCAAGAATCAATCAGAAATGTTTTCCGAGATAAAAGTTATGGGCAAAATGCTTTTCACGTTCAATGTAGGGCACTACGTGTACGAAAAATCCAACTTCATTTTTTCCAGATTCTGACGTGACAGAGTTATAGAGCATGGAGAAAAACCACTTTCGGCACAAGAATCGTTTTGAAATGTTTTTCGGGCCAAGAGTTATGCCAAAAACACTTTTCAGTTTCTATGCAGGGCACAACTGGTACGGAAAATCCGACTTCATTTTTTTCCCATTCAGACTTGAGGAATCTTTTGAGCATGGAAAAATTCGACTTTAGGCGCTAGAATCAATCAGAAATGTTTTTCGAGCTAAGAGTTGTGCCAAAAACACTTTTCAGTTTCTACGCATGGCACAACCGGTACGAAATTCCGACTTCATTTTTTTCCCATTCGGACTTGTGGAATCTTTGAGCATGAAAAAATGCTACTTTAGGCGCAAGAATTAATCGAAATGTTTTCCAAGATAAAAGTCATGGGCAAAATACTTTTCACGTTCAATGTAGGGCACTACGTGTACGGAAAATCCAAATTCATTTTTTCCAGATTCTGACGTGACAGAGCTATAGAGCATGGAGGAAAACCACTTTAGGCACAAGAATCGTTTAGAAATGTTTTTCGGGCTAAGAGTTATAGCAAAAACACTTTTCAGTTTCTATGGAGGGCAAAACCGGTACGAAAAATCCGACTTCATTTTTTCCCCATTCGTACTTGAGGAATCAGTTGAGCATGGAAAAATGCTACTATTGGCGCAGGAATCAATAAGAAATGTTTTCCGAGATAAAAGTTATGGACAAAATACTTTTCACATTCAATGTAGGGCACTACGTGTACGAAAAATCCAACTTCATTTTTTCCAGATTCTGACGTGACAGAGTTATAGAGCATGTAAAAAACCACTTTAGGCACGAGAATCGTTTTGAAATGTTTTTCGGGCCAAGAGTTATGCCAAAAACACTTTTCAGTTTCTACGCAGAGCACAACTGGTACGAAAAATCCGACTTCATTTTTTTCCCATTCGGACTTGAGGAATCTGTTGAGCATGGAAAAATTATACTTTAGGCGCAAGAATCAATCAGAAATGTTTTCCGAGATAAAAGTAATGGGCAAAATACTTTTCACGTTCAATGTAGGGCACTACGTGTACGAAAAATCCAACTTCATTTTTTCCACATTCTGACGTGACAGATTTATAGAGCATGGAGAAAAACCACTTTCGGCACAAGAATCGTTTTGAAATGTTTTTCGGGCCAAGAGTTATGCCAAAAACACTTTTCAGTTTCTACGGAGGGCACAACTGGTACGGAAAATCCGACTTCATTTTTTTCCCATTCAGACTTGAGGAATCTGTTGAGCATGGAAAAATTCTACTTTAGGCGCTAGAATAAATCAGAAATGTTTTCCGAGATAAAAGTTATGGGCAAAATACTTTTCCCCTTCAATGTAGGGCACTACGTGTACGAAAAATCGAACAACATTTTTTCAAAATTCTGACGTGACAGAGCTATAGAGCATGAAGAAAAACCACTTTAGGCACAAAAATCGTTTAGAAATGTTTTTCGGGCTAAGAGTTATACCAAAAACACTTTTCAGTTTCTATTGAGGGCAAAACCGGCACGAAAAATCCGACTTCATTTTTTTCCCTTTCGTACTTGAGGAATCAGTTGAGCATGGAAAAATGCTACTATTGGCGCAAGAATCAATAAGAAATGTTTTCCGAGATAAAAGTTATGGACAAAATACTTTTCACGTTCAATGTAGGGCACTACGTGTACGAAAAATCCAACTTCATTTTTTCCAGATTCTGACGTGACAGAGTTATAGAGCATGTAGAAAAACCACTTTCGGCACAAGAATCGTTTTGAAATGTTTTTCGGGCCAAGAGTTATGCCAAAAACACTTTTCAGTTTCTACGGAGGGCACAACTGGTACGGAAAATCCGACTTCATTTTTTTCCCATTCAGACTTGAGGAATCTTTTGAGCATGGAAAAATTCTACTTTAGTCGCTAGAATAAATCAGAAATGTTTTCCGAGATAAATGTTATGGGCAAAATACTTTTCCCCTTCAATGTAGGGCACTACGTGTACGAAAAATAGAACAACATTTTTTCCAAATTCTGACGTGACAGAGCTATAGAGCATGGAGGAAAACCACTTTAGGCACAACAATCGATTAGAAATGTTTTTCGGGCTAAGAGTTATACCAAAAACACTTTTCAGTTTCTATGGAGGGCAAAACCGGCACGAAAAATCCGACTTCATTTTTTTTCCTTTCGTACTTGAGGAATCAGTTGAGCATGGTAAAATGCTACAATAGGCGCAAGAATCAATAAGAAATGTTTTCCGAGATAAAAGTTATGGACAAAATACTTTTCACGTTCAATGTAGGGCACTACGTGTACGAAAAATCCAACTTCATTTTTTCCAGATTCTGACGTGACAGAGCTATAGAGCATGGAAAAAAAACCACTTTAGGCACAAGAATCGTTTTGAAATGTTTTTCGAGGCTAAGAGTTATGCCAAAAACACTTTTCGGTTCTATGGAGGGCACAACTAGTACGAATAATCCGACTTCATTTTTTTCCCATTCGGACTTGAGGAATCTGTTGAGCATGGAAAAATGCTACTTCAGGCGCAAGAATCAATCAGAAATGTTTTCCGAGAAAAAAGTTATGGGCAAAATACTTTTCCCGTTCAATGAAGGGCACTACCTGTACGAAAAATTCAACTTCATTTTTTCCAGATTCTGACGTGACAGAGCTATAGAGCATGGAAAAAACCACTTTAGGCACAAGAATCGTATAGAAATGTTTTTCGAGCTAAGAGTTGTGCCAAAAACACTTTTCAGTTTCTACGCAGGGCACAACTAGTACGAAAAATCCGACTTCATTTTTTTCCCATTCGGACTTGAGGAATCATGTGAGCATGGAAAAATGCTACTATAGGCGCAAGAATCAATAAGAAATGTTTTCCGAGATAAAAGTTATGGGCAAAATACTTTTCACGTTCAATGTAGGGCACTACGTGTACGAAAAATCCAACTTCATTTTTTCCGATTCCGACGTGACAGAGCTATAGAGCATGGAAAAAAACCACTTTAGGCACAAGAATCGTTTAGAAATGTTTTTCGAGCTAAGAGTTATGCCAAAAACACTTTTCGTTTCTACGCAGGGCACAACTAGTACGAAAAATCCGACTTCATTTTTTTCCCATTCGGACTTGAGGAATCTGTTGAGCATGGAAAAATGCTACTTTAGGCGCAAGAATCAATCGTAAATGTTTTCCGAGATAAAAGTTATGGGCAAAATACTTTTCACGTTCAATGTAGGGCACTACGTGTACGAAAAAATCCAACTTCATTTTTTCCAGATTCGGCGTGACAGAGCTATAGAGCATGGAAAAAAACCACTCTAGGCACAAGAATCGTTTTGAAATGTTTTTCGGGCCAAGAGTTATGCCAAAAACACTTTTCAAATTCTACGTAGGGTACAACTAGTACGAAAAATCCGACTTCATTTTTTTCCCATTCGGACTTGAGGAATCAGTTGAGCATGGAAAAATGCTACTTTAGGCGCAAGAATCAATCGAAATGTTTTCCGAGATAAAAGTTATGGGCAAAATACTTTTCACGTTCAATGTAGGGCACTAGGTGTACGAAAAATCGAACATCATTTTTTCCAAATTCCGACGTGACGTAGTTGTAGAGCATGGAGAAAAACCTCTTTAGGCACAAGAATCGTTTTGAAATGTTTTTCGAGCTAAGAGTTGTGCCAAAAACACTTTTCAGTTTCTACGGAGGGCACAACTAGCAAACGAAAAATCCGACTTCATTTTTTTCCCATTCATACTTGAGGAATCTGTTGAGCATGGAAAAATGCTACTTTAGGCGCAAGAATCAATCAGAAATGTTTTCCGAGATAAAAGTTATGGGAAAAATACTTTTCACGTTCAATGTAGGGCACTACGTGTACGAAAAATCCAACTTCATTTTTTCCAGATTCTGACGTGACAGAGTTATTTAGCATGGAAAAAAACCACTTTAGGCACAAGAATCGTTTTGAAATGTTTTTCGGGCTTGAGTTATGCCAAAAACACTTTTCAGTTTCTACGGAGGGCACAACCGGTACGAAAAATCCGACTTCATTTTTTTCCCATTCGGACTTGAGGAATCTGTTGAGCATGGAAAAATGCTACTTTAGGCGCAAGAATCAATCGAAATGTTTTCCGAGATAAAAGTTATGGGCAAAATACTTTTCACGTTCAATGTAGGGCACTACGTGTACGAAAAAATCGAACATCATTTTTTCCAAATTCCGACGTGACGAGTTGTAGAGCATGGAGAAAAAACCACTTTAGGCACAAGAAATCGTTTTGAAATGTTTTTCGAGCTAAGAGTTATGCCAAAAACACTTTTCAGTTTCTACGCAGGGCACAACTAGTACGAAAAATCCGACTTCATTTTTTTCCCATTCGGACTTGAGGAATCTGGCTGAGCATGGAAAAATGCTACTTTAGGCGCAAGAATCAATCAGAAATGTTTTCCGAGATAAAAGTTATTTGCAAAATACTTTTCACGTTCAATGTAGGGCACTACGTGTACGAAAAATCCAACTTTATTTTTTCTTGATTCTGACGTGACAGAGTTATTGAGCATGGAAAAAAACCACTTTAGGCACAAGAATCGCTTTGAAATGTTTTTCGGGCTTGAGTTATGCCAAAAACACTTTTCGTTCTACGGAGGGCACAACTGGTACGGAAAATTCGACTTCATTTTTTTCCCATTCAGACTTGAGGAATCTGTTGAGCATGGAAAAATTCTACTTTAGGCGCTAGAATCAATCAGAAATGTTTTCCGAGATAAAAGTTATGGGTAAAATACTTTTCACGTTCAATGTAGGGCACTACGTGTACAAAAAATCGAACATCATTTTTTCCAAATTCTGACGTGACAGAGTTGTAGAGCATGGAGAAAAACCTCTTTAGGCACAAGAATCGTTTTGAAATGTTTTTCGGGCTAAGAGTTATGCCAAAAACACTTTTTAGTTTCTATGCAGGGAACAACTGGTGCGAATAATCCGACTTCATTTTTTTTTCCATTCGGACATGAGGAATCTGTTGAGCATGGAAAAATGCTACTTTAGGCGCAAGAATCAATCAGAAATGTTTTCCGAGATAAAAGTTATGGGCAAAATACTTTTCCCGTTCAATGTAGGGCACTACGTGTACGAAAAATCGAACATCATTTTTTCCAAATTCTGACGTGACAGAGTTGTAGAGCATGGAGAAAAACCACTTTAGGCACAAGAATCGTTTTGAAATGTTTTTCGAGCTAAGAGTTGTGCCAAAAACACTTTTCAGTTTCTACGCATGGCACAACCGGTACGAAAAATCCGACTTCATTTTTTTCCAATTTGGACTTGTGGAATCTGTTAAGCAGAAAAAAATGTTACTTTAGGCGAAAGAATTAATCAGAAATGTTTTCCAAGATAAAAGTTATGGGCAAAATACTTTTCACGTTCAATGTAGGGCACTACGTGTACGGAAAATCCAAATTAATTTTTTCCAGATTCTGACGTGACAGAGCTATAGAGCATGGAGGAAAACCACTTTAGGCACAAGAATCGTTTAGAAATGTTTTTCGGGCTAAGAGTTATACCAAAAACACTTTTCAGTTTCTATGGAGGGCACAACCGGTACGAAAACTCCGACTTCATTTTTTTCCCATTCGTACTTGAGGAATCAGTTGAGCATGGAAAAATGCTACTGTAGGCGCAAGAATCAATAAGAAATGTTTTCCGAGATAAAAGTTATGGACAAAATACTTTTCACGTTCAATGTAGGGCACTACGTGTACGAAAATTCCAACTTCATTTTTTCCAGATTCTGACGTGACAGAGCTATAGAGCATGGAAAAAAACCACTTTAGGCACAAGAATCGTTTTGAAATGTTTTTCGGGCTAAGAGTTATGCCAAAAACACTTTTTAGTTTCTATGCAGGGAACAACTGGTGCGAATAATCCGACTTCATTTTTTTTTCCATTCGGACATGAGGAATCTGATGAGCATGGAAAAATTCTACTTCAGGAGCAAGAATCAATCAGAAATGTTTTCCGAGATACAAGTTATGGGCAAAATACTTTTCCCGTTCAATGTAGGGCACTACGTGTACGAAAAATCGAACATCATTTTTTCCAAATTCTGACGTGACAGAGTTGTAGAGCATGGAGAAAAACCACTTTAGGCACAAGAATCGTTTTGAAATGTTTTTCGAGCTAAGAGTTGTGCCAAAAACACTTTTCAGTTTCTACGCATGGCACAACCGGTACGAAAAATCCGACTTCATATTTTTATCATTCGGACTTGTGGAATCTGTTAAGCAGAGAAAAATGCTACTTTAGGCGCAAGAATTAATCAGAAATGTTTTCCAAGATAAAAGTTATGGGCAAAATACTTTTCACGTTCAATGTAGGGCACTACGTGTACGGAAAATCCAAATTAATTTTTTCCAGATTCTGACATGACAGAGCTATAGAGCATGGAAGAAAACCACTTTAGGCACAAGAATCGTTTAGAAATGTTTTTCGGGCTAAGAGTTATACCAAAAATACTTTTCAGTTTCTATGGAGGGAACAACTGGTGCGAATAATCCGACTTCATTTTTTTTTGCATTCGGACATGAGTAATCTGTTGAGCATGGAAAAATGCTACTTCAGGCGCAAGAATCAATCAGAAATGTTTTCCGAGAAAAACGTTATGGGCAAAATACTTTTCCCGTAAAATGTAGGGAACTACCTGTAGGAAAAATCCAACTTCATTTTTTTCAGATTCTGACGTGACAGAGCTATAGAGCATGGAAAAAAAACCACTTTAGGCACAAGAATCGTTTAGAAATGTTTTTCGAGCTAAGAGTTGTGCCAAAAACACTTTTCAGTTTCAACGCAAGGCACAACTAGTACGAAAAATCCGACTTTATTTTTTTCCCATTCAGACTTGAGGAATCTGTTGAGCATGGAAAAATGCTACTATAGGCGCAAGAATCAATAAGAAATGTTTTCCGAGATTAAAGTTATGGACAAAATACTTTTCACGTTCAATGTAGGGCACTACGTGTACGAAAATTCCAACTTCATTTTTTCCAGATTCTGACGTGACAGAGCTATAGAGCATGGATAAAAACCACTTTAGGCACAAGAATCATTTTGAAATGTTTTTCGGGCTAAGAGTTATGCCTAAAACACTTTTTAGTTTCTATGGAGGGCACAACCGGTACGAAAAATCCGACTTCATTTTTTTCCCATTCGTACTTGAGGAATCAGTTGAGCATGGAAAAATGCTACTATAGGCGCAAGAATCAATAAGAAATGTTTTCCGAGATAAAAGTTATGGACAAAATACATTTCACGTTCAATGTAGGGCACTACGTGTACGAAAATTCCAACTTCATTTTTTCCAGATTCTGACGTGACAGAGCTATAGAGCATGGATAAAAACCACTTTAAGCACAAGAATCGTTTTGAAATGTTTTTCGGGCTAAGAGTTATCCCAAAAACACTTTTTAGTTTCTATGTAGGGGACAACTAGTGCGAAAAATCCGACTTCATTTTTTTCCCATTCGGACTTGAGGAATCTGTTGAGCATGGAAAAATGCTACTTCGGGCGCAAGAATCAATCAGAAATGTTTTCCGAGATAAAAGTTATGGGCAAAATACTTTTCTCGTTCAATGTAGGGCACTACCTGTACGAAAAATCCAACTTCATTTTTTCCAGATTCTGACGTGACAGAGCTATAGAGCATGGAAAAAAACCACTTTAGGCACAAAAATCGTTTTGAAATGTTTTTCGAGCTAAGAGTTATGCCAAAAACACTTTTCGCTTTCTACGCAGGGCACAACTGGTACGAAAAATCCGACTTCATTTTTTTCCCATTCAGACTTGAGGAATCTGTTGAGCATGGAAAAATGCTACTTTAGGCGCAAGAATCAATCAGAAATGTTTTCCGAGATAAAAGTTATGGGCAAAATACTTTTCACGTTCAATGTAGGGCACCACATGTACGAAAAATCCAACTTCATTTTTTCCTGATTCTGACGTGACAGAGCTATAGAGCATGGAAAAAAACCCCTTTAGGCACAAGAATCGTTTAGAAATGTTTTTCAGGCCAAGAGTTATGCGAAAAACACATTTCAGTTTCTAATCAAGGCGACACTTGTACGAAAAATCCTACTTCATTTTTTTCCCATTCGGACTTGAGGAATCCGATGAGCATGGAAAAATGCTACTTTAGACGCAAGAATCAATCATAAAATTTTTTCCGAGATAAAAGTTATGGGCAAAATACTTTTCCCGTTCAATGTAGGGCACTACGTGTACGAAAAATCGAACATCATTTTTTCCAGATTCGACGTGACGTAGTTGTAGAGCATGGAAAAAAACCACTTTAGGCACAAGAATCGTTTAGAAATGTTTTTCGAGCTAAGAGTTGTGCCAAAAACACTTTTCAGTTTCTACGCAGGGCACAACTGGTACGAAAAATCCGACTTCATTTTTTTCCCATTCGGACTTGTGGAATCTGTTAAGCATAGAAAAATGCTACTTTAGGCGCAAGAATTAATCAGAAATGTTTTCCAAGATAAAAGTTATGGGCAAAATACTTTTCACGTTCAATGTAGGGCACTACATGTACGGAAAATCCAAATTCAAATTCATTTTTCCAGATTCTGACGTGACAGAGCTATAGAGCATGGAGGAAAACCACTTTAGGCACAAGAATCGTTTAGAAATGTTTTTCGGGCTAAGAATTATACCAAAAACACTTTTCAGTTTCTATGGAGGGCATAACCTGTACGAAAAATCCGACTTCATTTTTTTCCCATTCGTACTTGTGGAATCAGCTGAGCATGGAAAAATGCTACTATAGGCGCAAGAATCAATAAGAAATGTTTTCCGAGATAAAAGTTATGGGCAAAATACGTTTCACGTTCAATGTAGGGCACCACGTGTACGAAAAATCCAACTTCATTTTTTCCAGATTCTGACGTGACAGAGCTATAGAGCATGGAAAAAAACCACTTTAGGCACAAGAATCGTTTAGAAATGTTTTTCGGGCCAAGAGTTATGCGAAAAACACATTTCAGTTTCTACTCAAGGCACAACTGGTACGAAAAATCCGACTTCATTTTTTTCCCATTCGGACTTGAGGAATCCGATGAGCATGGAAAAATTCTACTTTAGGCGCAAGAATCAATCAGAAATTTTTTTCCGAGATTAAAGATATGGGCAAAATACTTTTCCCGTTCAATGTAGGGCACTACGTGTACGAAAAATCGAACATCATTTTTTCCAGATTATGACGTGACAGAGTTGTAGAGCATGGAGAAAAAACCACTTTAGGCACAAGAATCGTTTAGAAATGTTTTTCGAGCTAAGAGTTGTGCCAAAAACACTTTTCAGTTTCTACGCAGGGCACAACTGGTACGAAAAATCCGACTTCATTTTTTTCCCATTCGGACTTGTGGAATCAGTTAAGCATAGAAAAATGCTACTTTAGGCGCAAGAATTAATCAGAAATGTTTTCCATGATAAAAGTTATGGGCAAAATACTTTTCACGTTCAATGTAGGGCACTACATGTACGGAAAATCCAAATTCAAATTCATTTTTTCCAGATTCTGACGTGACAGAGCTATAGAGCATGGAGGAAAACCACTTTAGGCACAAGAATCGTTTAGAAATGTTTTTCGGGCTAAGAGTTATACCAAAAACACTTTTCAGTTTCTATGGAGGGCACAACTGGTACGAAAAATCCGACTTCATTTTTTTCCCATTCGTACTTGAGGAATCAGTTGAGCATGGAAAAATGCTACTATAGGCGCAAGAATCAATAAGAAATGTTTTCCGAGATAAAAGTTATGGACAAAATACTTTTCACGTTCAATGTAGGGCACTACGTGTACGAAAATTCCAACTTCATTTTTTCCAGATTCTGACGTGACAGAGCTATAGAGCATGGATAAAAACCACTTTAGGCACAAGAATCATTTTGAAATGTTTTTCGGGCTAAGAGTTATCCCTAAAACACTTTTTAGTTTCTATGTAGGGAACAACTAGTGCGAAAAATCCGACTTCATTTTTTTCCCATTCGAACTTGAGGAATCTGTTGAGCATGGAAAAATGCTACTTTAGGCGCAAGAATCAATCAAAAATGTTTTCCGAGATAAAAGTTATGGGCAAAATACTTTTCCCGTTCAATGTAGGGCACTACGTGTACGAAAAATCCAACTTCATTTTTTCCAGATTCTGATGTGACAGAGCTATAGAGCATGGAAAAAAACCACTTTAGGCACAAGAATCGTTTAGAAATGTTTTTCGAGCTAAGAGTTGTGCCAAAAACACTTTTCAGTTTCTACGCAGGGCACAACTGGTACGAAAAATCCGACTTCATTTTTTTCCCATTCGGACTTGAGGAATCAGTTGAGCATGGAAAAATGCTACTTTAGGCGCAAGAATCAATCGAAATGTTTTCCGAGATAAAAGTTATGGGCAAAATACTTTTCACGTTCAATGTAGGGCACTACATGTACGGAAAATCCAAATTCATTTTTTCCAGATTCTGACGTGACAGAGCTATAGAGCATGGAGGAAAACCACTTTAGGCACAAGAATCGTTTAGAAATGTTTTTCGGGCTAAGAGTTATACCAAAAACACTTTTCAGTTTCTATGGAGGGCACAACCGGTACGAAAAATCCGACTTCATTTTTTTCCCATTCGTACTTGAGGAATCAGTTGAGCATGGAAAAATGCTACTATAGGCGCAAGAATCAATAAGAAATGTTTTCCGAGATAAAAGTTATGGACAAAATACATTTCACGTTCAATGTAGGGCACTACGTGTACGAAAATTCCAACTTCATTTTTTCCAGATTCTGACGTGACAGAGCTATAGAGCATGGACAAAAACCACTTTAGGCACAAGAATCATTTTGAAATGTTTTTCGGGTTAAGAGTTATCCCTAAAACACTTTTTAGTTTCTATGTAGGGAACAACTAGTGCGAAAAATCCGACTTCATTTTTTTCCCATTCGAACTTGAGGAATCTGTTGAGCATGGAAAAATGCTACTTTAGGCGCAAGAATCAATCAAAAATGTTTTCCGAGATAAAAGTTATGGGCAAAATACTTTTCCCGTTCAATGTAGGGCACTACGTGTACGAAAAATCCAACTTCATTTTTTCCAGATTCTGATGTGACAGAGCTATAGAGCATGGAAAAAAACCACTTTAGGCACAAAACTTGTTTAGAAATGTTTTTCGAGCTAAGAGTTGTGCCAAAAACACTTTTCAGCTTCTACGCAGGGCACAACTAGTACGAAAAATCCAACTTCATTTTTTTCCCATTCAGATTGAGGAATCTGTTGAGCATGGAAAAATGCTACTTTAGGCGCAAGAATCAATCAGAAATGTTTTCCGATATAAAAGTTATGGGCAAAATACGTTTCACGTTCAATGTAGGGCACTACGTGTACGGAAAATCCAAATTCATTTTTTCCAGATTCTGACGTGACAGAGCTATAGAGCATGGAGGAAAACCACTTTAGGCACAAGAATCGTTTAGAAATGTTTTTCGGGCTAAGAGTTATACCAAAAACACTTTTCAGTTTCTATTGTGGGCACAACCGGTACGAAAAATCCGACTTCATTTTTTTCCCATTCGTACTTGAGGAATCAGTTGAGCATGGAAAAATGCTACTATAGGCGCAAGAATCAATAAGAAATGTTTTCCGAGATAAAAGTTATGGACAAAATACATTTCACGTTCAATGTAGGGCACTACGTGTACGAAAATTCCAACTTCATTTTTTCCAGATTCTGACGTGACAGAGCTATAGAGCATGGATAAAAACCACTTTAGGCACAAGAATCGTTTTGAAATGTTTTTCGGGCTAAGAGTTATCCCTAAAACACTTTTTAGTTTCTATGTAAGGAACAACTAGTGCGAAAAATCCGACTTCATTTTTTTCCCATTCGGACTTGAGGAATCTGTTGAGCATGGAAAAATGCTACTTCGGGCGCAAGAATCAATCAAAAATGTGTTCCGAGATAAAAGTTATGGGCAAAATAATTTTCTCGTTCAATGTAGGGCACTACCTGTACGAAAAATCCAACTTCATTTTTTCCAGATTCTGACGTGACAGAGCTATAGAGCATGGAAAAAAACCACTTTAGGCACAAAAATCGTTTAGAAATATTTTTCGAGCTAAGAGTTGTGCCAAAAACACTTTTCAGCTTCTACGCAGGGCACAACTAGTACGAAAATTCCGACTTCATTTTTTTCCCATTCAGATTGAGGAATCTGTTGAGCATGGAAAAATGCTACTTTAGGCGCAAGAATCAATCAGAAATGTTTTCCGAGATAAAAGTTATGGGCAAAATACTTTTCACGTTCAATGTAGGGCACCACGTGTACGAAAAATCCAACTTCATTTTTTCCAGATTCGACGTGACCAGAGCTATAGAGCATGGAAAAAAACCACTTTAGGCACAAGAATCGTTTAGAAATGTTTTTCGGGCCAAGAGTTATGCGAAAAACACATTTCAGTTTCTACTCAAGGCACAACTGGTACGAAAAATCCGACTTCATTTTTTTCCCATTCGGACTTGAGGAATCCGATGAGCATGGAAAAATGCTACTTTAGGCTCAAGAATCAATCAGAAATTTTTTTCCGAGATAAAAGTTATGGGCAAAATAAATTTCCCGTTCAATGTAGGGCACTACGTGTACGAAAAATCGAACATCATTTTTTCCAGATTCTGACGTGACAGAGTTGTAGAGCATGGAGAAAAAACCACTTTAGGCACAAGAATCGTTTAGAAATGTTTTTCGAGCTAAGAGTTGTGCCAAAAACACTTTTCAGTTTCTACGCAGGGCACAACTGGTACGAAAAATCCGACTTCATTTTTTTCCCATTCGGACTTGTGGAATCTGTTAAGCATAGAAAAATGATACTTTAGGCGCAAGAATTAATCAGAAATGTTTTCCATTATAAAAGTTATGGGCAAAATACTTTTCACGTTCAATGTCGGGCACTACATGTACGGAAAATCCAATTTCAAATTCATTTTATCCAGATTCTGACGTGACAGAGCTATAGAACATGGAGGAAAACCACTTTAGGCACACGAATCGTTTAGAAATGTTTTTCGGGCTAAGAATTATACCAAAAACACTTTTCAGTTTCTATGGAGGGCACAACCGGTACGAAAAATCCGACTTCATTTTTTTCCAATTCGTACTTGAGGAATCAGTTGAGCATGGAAAAATGCTACTATAGGCGCAAGAATCAATAAGAAATGTTTTCCGAGATAAAAGTTATGGACAAAATACATTTCACGTTCAATGTAGGGCACTACGTGTACGAAAATTCCAACTTCATTTTTTCCAGATTCTGACGTGACAGAGCTATAGAGCATGGATAAAAACCACTTTAGGTACAAGAATCGTTTTGAAATGTTTTTCGGGCTAAGAGTTATCCCTAAAACACTTTTTAGTTTCCATGTAGGGAACAACTAGTGCGAAAAATTCGAATTCATTTTTTTCCCATTCGGACTTGAGGAATCTGTTGAGCATGGAAAAATGCTACTTCGGGCGCAAGAATCAATCAGAAATGTTTTCCGAGATAAAAGTTATGGGCAAAATACTTTTCCCGTTCAATGTAGGGCACTACCTGTACGAAAAATCCAACTTCATTTTTTCCAGATTCTGACGTGACAGAGCTATAGAGCATGGAAAAAAACCACTTTAGGCACAACACTCGTTTAGAAATGTTTTTCGAGCTAAGAGTTGTGCCAAAAACACTTTTCAGCTTCTACGCAGGGCACAACTAGTACGAAAAATCCGACTTCATTTTTTTCCCATTCAGATTGAGGAATCTGTTGAGCATGGAAAAATGCTAATTTAGGCGCAAGAATCAATCTGAAATGTTTTCAGATATAAAAGTTATGGGTAAAATACGTTTCACGTTCAATGTAGGGCACCACGTGTACGAAAAATCCAACTTTATTTTTTCCAGATTCTGACGTGACAGAGCTATAGAGCATGGAAAAAAACCACTTTAGGCACAAGAATCGTTTAGAAATGTTTTTCGGGCCAAGAGTTATGCGAAAAACACATTTCAGTTTCTACTCAAGGCACAACTGGTACGAAAAAACCGACTTCATTTTTTTCCCATTCGGACTTGCGTAATCAGTTAAGCATAGAAAAATCCTACTTTAGGCGCAAGAATTAATCAGAAATGTTTTCCATGATAAAAGTTATGGGCAAAATACTTTTCACGTTCAATGTAGGGCACTACGTGTACGGAAAATCCAAATTCATTTTTTCCAGATTCTGACGTGACAGAGCTATAGAGCATGGAGGAAAACCACTTTAGGCACAAAAATCGATTAGAAATGTTTTCCGGGCTAAGAGTTATACCAAAAACACTTTTCAGTTTCTATGGAGGGCACAACCGGTACGAAAAATCCGACATCATTTTTTTCCCATTCGGACTTGAGGAATCTGTTGAGCATGGAAAAATGCTACTTCGGGCGCAAGAATCAATCAGAAATGTTTTCCGAGATAAAAGTTATGGGCAAAATTCTTTTCCCGTTCAATGAAAGGCACTACCTGTATGGAAAATCCAACTTCATTTTTTCCAGATTCAGACGTGACAGAGCTATAGAGAATGGAAAAAACCACTTTAGGCACAAGAATCGTTTAGAAATGTTTTTCGAGCTAAGAGTTGTGCCAAAAACACTTTTCAGTTTCTACGCAGGGCACAACTATTACGAAAAATCCGACTTCATTTTTTTCCCATTCAGACTTGAGGAATCTGTTGAGCATGGAAAAATGCTACTTTAGGCGCAAGAAACAATCTGAAATGTTTTCCGAGATAAAAGTTATGGGCAAAATACTTTTCACGTTCAATGTAGGGCACTACGTGTACGAAAAATACAACTTCATTTTTTCCAGATTCTGACGTGACAGAGCTATAGAGCATGGATAAAAACCACTTTAGGCACAAGAATCGTTTTGAAATGTTTTTCGGGCTAAGAGTTATGCCAAAAACACTTTTTTGTTTCTATGCAGGGAACAACTGGTGCGAAAAATCCGACTTCATTTTTTTCCCATTCGGACTTGAGGAATCTGTTGAGCATGGAAAAATGCTACTTTAGGCGCAAGAATCAATCAGAAATGTTTTCCGAGATAAAAGTTATGGGCAAAATACTTTTCCCGTTCAATGTAGGGCACTACCTGTACGAAAAATCCAACTTCATTTTTTCCGTATTCCGACGTGACAGAGCTATAGAGCATGGAAAAAAACCACTTTAGGCACAAGAATCGTTTAGAAATGTTTTTCGAGCTAAGAGTTGTGCCAAAAACACTTTTCAGCTTCTACGCAGGGCACAACTAGTACGAAAAATCCGACTTCATTTTTTTCCCATTCAGATTGAGGAATCTGTTGAGCATGGAAAAATGCTACTTTAGGCGCAAGAATCAATCAGAAATGTTTTCCGAGATAAAAGTTATGGGCAAAATACTTTTCACGTTCAATGTAGGGCACCACGTGTACGAAAAATCCAACTTTATTTTTTCCAGATTCTGACGTGACAGAGCTATAGAGCATGGAAAAAAACCACTTTAGGCACAAGAATCGTTTAGAAATGTTTTTCGGGCCAAGAGTTATGCCAAAAACACTTTTCAGTTTCTACGCAGGGCACAACTGGTACGAAAAAACCGACTTCATTTTTTTCCCATTCGGACTTGTGGAATCTGTTAAGCATAGAAAAATGCTACTTTAGGCGCAAGAATTAATCAGAAATGTTTTCCATGATAAAAGTTATGGGCAAAATACTTTTCACGTTCAATGTAGGGCACTACGTGTACGGAAAATCCAAATTCATTTTTTCCAGATTCTGACGTGACAGAGCTATAGAGCATGGAGGAAAACCACTTTAGGCACAAGAATCGTTTAGAAATGTTTTCCGGGCTAAGAGTTATACCAAAAACACTTTTCGGTTTCTATGGAGGGCACAACCTAAGTACGAAAAATCCGACTTCATTTTTTTCCCATTCGGACTTGAGGAATCATTGAGCATGGAAAAATGCTACTTCGGGCGCAAGAATCAATAAGAAATGTTTTCCGAGATAAAAGTTATGGGCAAAATTCTTTTCCCGTTCAATGAAAGGCACTACCTGTACGGAAAATCCAACTTCATTTTTTACAGATTCTGACGTGACAGAGCTATAGAGCATGGAAAAAAACCACTTTAGCCACAAGAATCGTTTAGAAATGTTTTTCGTGCTAAGAGTTATGCCAAAAACACTTTTCGGTTTCTACGGAGGGCACAACTATTACGAAAAATCCGACTTCATTTTTTTCCCATTCGGACTTGAGGAATCATGTGAGCATGGAAAAATGCTACTTTAGGCGCAAGAATCAATCTGAAATGTTTTCCGAGATAAAAGTTATGGGCAAAATACTTTTCACGTTCAATGTAGGGCACTACGTGTACGAAAAATACAACTTCATTTTTTCCAGATTCTGACGTGACAGAGCTATAGAGCATGGAAAAAAACAACTTTAGGCACAAAAATCGTTTAGAAATGTTTTTCGAGCTAAGAGTTGTGCCAAAACCACTTTTCAGCTTCTACGCAGGGCACAACTAGTACGAAAAATCCGACTTCATTTTTTCCCATTCAGACTTGAGGAATCTGTTGAGCATGGAAAAATGCTACTTTAGGCGCAAGAATCAATCAGAAATGTTTTCCGAGATAAAAGTTATGGGCAAAATACTTTTCACGTTCAATGTAGGGCACTACGTGTACGAAAAATCCAACTTCATTTTTTCCAGATTCTGACGTGACAGAGCTATAGAGCATGGAAAAAAACCACTTTAGGCACAAGAATCATTTAGAAATGTTTTTCGGGCTAAGAGTTATGCCAAAAACACTTTTTAGTTTCTATGTAGAGCACAACGGGTACGAAAAATCAGACTTCATTTTTTCCCATTCAGACTTGCGGAATCTGTTGAGCATGGAAAAATGCTACTTTAGGCGCAAGAATCAATCAGAAATGTTTTCCGAGATAAAAGTTATGGGCAAAATACTTTTCCCGTTCAATATAGGGCACTACGTGTACGAAAAATCGAACATCATTTTTTGCAGATTCTGACGTGACAGAGCTGTAGAGCATGGAAAAAAACCACTTTAGGCACAAGAATCGTTGAAAAATGTTTTTCGGGCTAAAAGTTATACCAAAAACACTTTTCAGTTTCTATGGAGGGCACAACCGGTACGAAAAATCCGACTTCATTTTTTTCCAATTCGTACTTGAGGAATCAGTTGAGCATGGAAAAATGCTACTATAGGCGCAAGAATCAATAAGAAATGTTTTCCGTGATAAAAGTTATGGACAAAATACTTTTCACGTTCAATGTAGGGCACTACGTGTACGAAAATTCCAACTTCATTTTTTCCAGATTCAGGCGTGACAGAGCTATAGAGCAAGGATAAAAACCACTTTAGGCACAAGAATCGTTTTGAAATGTTTTTCGGGTTAAGAGTTATGCCAAAAACACTTTTTTGTTTCTAGGCAGGGAACAACTGCTGCAAAAATCCGACTTCATTTTTTTTCCCATTCGTACTTGAGGAATCAGTTGAGCATGGAAAAATGCTACTTGTGGCTCAAAAATCAACCAGAAATGTTTTCCGAGATAAAAGTTATGGGCAAAATACTTTTCCCGTGGCACTACGTGTACGAAAAATCGAACATCATTTTTTCCAGATTCTGACGTGACAGAGTTGTAGAGCATGGAGAAAAACCACTTTAGGCACAAGAATCGTTTAGAAATGTTTTTCGAGCTAAGAGTTGTCCCAAAAACACTTTTCAATTTCTACGCAGGGCACCACTGGTACGAAAAATCCGACTATATTTTTTCCCATTCGGACTTGTGGAATCTGTTAAGCATAGATAAATGCTACATTAAGCGCAAGAATTAATCAGAAATGTTTTCCAAGATAAAAGTTATGGGCAAAATACTTTTCACGTTCAATGAAGGGCACTACGTGTACGGAAAATCCAAATTCATTTTTTCCAGATTCTGACGTGACAGAGCTATAGAGCATGGAGGAAAACCACTTTAGGCACAAGAACCGTTTAGAAATGTTTTTCGGGTAACAGTTATACCAAAAACTCTTTTCAGTTTCAATGGAGTGCACAACCAGTACGAAAAATCCGACTTCATTTTTTTCCCATTCATACTTGAGGAATCAGTTAAGCATGGAAAAATGCTACTATAGGCGCGAGAATCAATAAGAAATGTTCTCCGAGATAAAAGTTATGGACAAAATACTTTTCACGTTCAATGTAGGGCACTACGTGTACGAAAATTCCAACTTCATTTTTTCCAGATTCAGGCGTGACAGAGCTATAGAGCAAGGATAAAAACCACTTTAGGCACAAGAATCGTTTTGAAATGTTTTTCGGGCTAAGAGTTATGCCCAAAACACTTTTTAGTTTCTATGCAGGGAACAACTGATGCGAAAAATCCAACTTCATTTTTTTTCCCATTCGGACTTGAGGAATCTGTTGAGCATGGAAAAATGCTACTTCGGGCGCAAGAATCAATCAAAAATGTTTTCCGAGATAAAACTTATGGGCAAAATTCTTTTCCCGTTCAATGAAAGGCACTACCTGTACGAAAAATCCGACTTCATTTTTAGTAGATTCTGACGTGACAGAGCTATAGAGCATGGAAAAAAACCACTATAGGCACAAGAATCGTTTTGAAATGATTTTCGAGTTAAGAGTTGTGCCAAAAACACTTTTCAGTTTCTACGCGGGGCACAACTAGTACGAAAAATCCGACTACATTTTTTTCCCATTCAGACTTGAGGAATCTGTTGAGCATGGAAAAATGCTACTTTAGGCGCAAGAATCAATCGAAAATGTTTTCCGAGATAAAAGTTATGGGCTAAATAGTTTTCACGTTCAATGTAGGGCACTACGTGTACGAAAAATCCAACTTCATTCTTTCCTGATTCTGACGTGACAGAGCAATAGAGCATGGAAAAAAACCACTTTGGGCCCATGAATCGTTTAGAAATGTTTTTCGAGCTAAGAGTTGTGCCAAAAACACTTTTCAGTTTCTACGCATGGCACCACTGGTACGAAAAATCCGACTGCATATTTTTCCCATTCGGACTTGTGGAATGTGTCGAGCATGGAAAAATGCTACTTTAGGCGCAAGAATCAATCAGAAATGTTTTCCGAGATAAAAGTTATGGGCAAAATACTTTTCACGTTCAATGTAGAGCACTAGGTGTACGAAAAATCCAACTTCATTTTTTGCATATTCTGACGTGACAGAGCTATAGAGCATGGAAAAAAACCAATTTAGGCACAAGAATCGTTTAGAAATGTTTTTCGGGCTAAGAGTTATACCAAAAACACCTTTCGGTTTCTTCGGAGGGCAAAACTGGTACGAAAAATCCGACTTCATTTTTTTACCATTCGGACTTGAGAAATCTGTTAAGCATAGAAAAATGCTACTTTAGGCGCAAGAATAAATCAGAAATGTTTTCCGAGATAAAAGTTATGGGCAAAATACTTTTCACGTTCAATGTAGGGCTCTAGGTGTACGAAAAATCGAACATCATTTCTTCCAGATTCTGACGTTACAGAGTTGTTGAGCATGGAAAAAAACAACTTTAGGCACAAGATTCGTTTAGAAATGTTTTTCGAGCTAAGAGTTGTGCCAAAAACACTTTTCAGTTTCTATGCATGGCACAACTGGTACGAAAAATCCGACTTCATTTTTTTACCATTCGGACTTGAGGAATCTGTTGAGCATGGAAAGATAACACTTTAGGCGCAAGAATCAATTTGAAATGTTTTCCGAGATAAAAGTTATGGGCAAAATACTTTTCCCGTTCAATGTAGGGCACTACGTGTTCGAAAAATCCAAATTCATTTTTTCCAGATTCTGACGATACAGCGCTGTAGAGCATGGAAAAAAACCACTTTACGCACAAAAATCGTTTATAAATATTTTTCGGGGTAAGAGTTATGCCAAAAACACTTTTCGGTTTCTACGGAGGGCAAAACTGGTACGAAAAATCCGACTTCATTTTTTTACCATTCGGACTTGAGAAATCTGTTAAGCATAGAAAAATGCTACTTTATGCGCAAGAATTAATCAGAAATGTTTTCCAAGATTAAAGTTATGGGCAAAATACTTTTCACGTTCAATATAGGGCACTACGTGTACGAAAAATCCAACTTCATTTTTTCAAGATTCTGACGTGACAGAGCTATAGAGCATGGAAAAAAAACCACTTTAGGCACAAGAATCATTTAAAAATGTTTCTCGGGCTAAGAGTTATGCCAAAAACACTTTTCAGTTTCTATGTAGGGTACAACTGGTACGAAAAATCCGAATTCATTTTTTTCCCATTCGGACTTGAGGAATCTGTTGAGCATGGAAAAATGCTACTTTAGGCGCAAGAATCAATCAGAAATATTTTCCGAGTTAAAAGTTATGTTCAAACTACTTTTCCCGTTCAATATAGGGCACTACGTGTACGAAAAATCGAACATCATTTTTTCCATATTCTGACGTTACATTGTTGTAGAGCATGGAAAAAAACCATTTTAGGAACAAGAATCGTTTAGAAATGTTTTTCGAGCTAAGAGTTGTGCCAAAAACACTTTTCAGTTTCTACGCATGGCACAACTGGTACGAAAAATCCGACTTCATTTTTTTCCCATACAGACTTGTGGAATCTGTTAAGCATATAAAAATGCTACTTTAGGCGCACGAATCAATTAGAAATGTTTTCCGAGATCAAAGTTATGGGCTAAATAGTTTTCACGTTCAATGTAGGGCACTACGTGTACGGAAAATCCGACTTCATTTTGTCCAAATTCGGATGTGACAGAGTTGTAGACCATGGAAAAAAACCACTTTAGGCAAAAGAATCGTTTAGAAATGTTTTTCGGGCTAAAAGTTATGCCAAAAACACTATTCAGTTTCTACAACGGGTAAAACTGGTACGAAAAATCCGAATTCATTTTTTTCCCATTCGGACTTTGGAATTTGTTGAGCAAGGAAAAGTGTTACTTTAGGCGGAAGAATCACTAAGAAATTTTTTCCGAGATAAAAGTAAAAGACAAAATACTTTTCACGTTCAATGCAGGGCACTACGTGTACGAAAAATCCAACTTCATTTTTTCCAAATTCAGACGTGACAGAGCTATAGAGCATGGAAAAAACCACTTTAGGTACAAGAATTGTTTAGAAATGTTTTTCGAGCAAAGAGTTATGCCAAAAACACTTTCCAGTTTCTATGGAGAGCACAACTGTTACGAAAAATCCGACCTCATTTTTTTCCCTTTCGGACTTGAGGAATCTGTTGAGCATGGAAAAATGCTACTTTAGGCGCAAAGAATGAATCGGAAATGTTTTCCGAGATAAAAGTTATGGGCAAAATACTTTTCACCTTCAATGTAGGGCACTACGTGTACGAAAAATCCGACTTAATTTTTTCCAGCATCTGATGTGACATAGCTGTAGAGCATGGAAAAATAACCACTTTAGGCAGAAGAATCGTTTATAAATGTTTTTCGGGCTAAGAGTTATGCCAAAAACACTATTCAGTTTCTACGCAGGGCACAACTGGTACGAAAAATCCGACTTCATTTTTTTCCCATTCGGGCATGAGGAATGTGTCGAGCATGGAAAAATACTACTTTAGGCGCAAGAATCAATCAGAAATGTTTTCCGAGATAAAAGTTATGGGCAAAATACTTTTCACCTTCAATGTAGGGCACTACGTGTACGAAAAATCGAACATCATTTTTTCCAGATTCTGACGTTACAGAGCTGTAGAGCATGGAAAAAAACAACTTTAGGCACAAGAATCTTTTAGAAATGTTTTTCGAGCTAAGAGTTGTGCCAAAAACACTTTTCAGTTTCTACGCATGGCACAACTGGTACGAAAAATCCGACTTCATTTTTTTCCCATTCGGACTTGTGGAATCTGTTAAGCATAGAAAAATGCTACTTTAGGCGCAAGAATCAATCACAAATGTTTTCCGAGATAAAAGTTATGGGCTAAATAGTTTTCACGTTCAATGTAGGGCACTACGTGTACGGAAAATCCGACTTCATTTTTTCCAAATTCGGATGTGACAGAGTTGTAGAGCATGGAAAAAAACCACTTTAGGCAAAAGAATCGTTTAGAAATGTTTTTCGGGCTAAGAGTTATGCCAAAAACACTATTCAGTTTCAACAAAGGGCAAAACTGGTACGAAAAATCCGACTGCAATTTTTTCCCATTCGGACTTAGGAATTTGTTGAGCAAGGAAAAGTGCTACTTTAGGCGGAAGAATCACTAAGAAATTTTTTCCGAGATAAAAGTTATAGACAAAATACTTTTCATCTTCAATGTAGGGCACTACGTGTACGAAAAATCGAACATCATTTTTTTCCAGATTCTGACGTTACAGAGCTGTAGAGCATGGAAAAAAACAACTTTAGGCACAAGAATCTTTTAGAAATGTTTTTCGAGCTAAGAGTTGTGCCAAAAACACTTTTCAGTTTCTACGCATGGCACAACTGGTACGAAAAATCCGACTTTATTTTTTTCCCATTCGGACTTGTGGAATCTGTTAAGCATAGAAAAATGCTACTTTAGGCGCAAGAATCAATTAGAAATGTTTTTCGAGATAAAAGTTATGGGCTAAATAGTTTTCACGTTCAATGTAGGGCACTACGTGTACGGAAAATCCGACTTCATTTTTTCCAAATTCGGATGTGACAGAGTTGTAGAGCATGGAAAAAAACCACTTTAGGCAAAAGAATCGTTTAGAAATGTTTTTCGGGCTAAGAGTTATGCCAAAAACACTATTCAGTTTCTATGCAGAGCACAACTGTTACGAAAAATCCGACCTCATTTTTTTCCCTTTCGGACCCGAGGAAGCTGTTGAGCATGGAAAAATGCTACTTTAGGCGCAAGAATCAATCAGAAATGTTTTCCGAGGTTAAAGTTATGGGCAAAATACTTTTCACCTTCAATGTAGGGCACTACGTGTACGAAAAATCGAACATCATTTTTTCAAGATTCAGACGTGACAGAGGTGTAGAGCATGGAAAAAAACAACTTTATGCACAAGAATCGTTTAGAAATGTTTTTCGAGCTAAGAGTTGTGCCAAAAACACTTTTCAGTTTCTACGCATGGCACAACTGGTACGAAAAATCCGACTTCATTTTTTTCCCATTCGGACTTGTGGAATCTGTTAAACATAGAAAAATGCTACTTTAGGCGCAAGAATCAATCAGAAATGTTTTCCGAGATAAAAGTTATGGGCTAAATAGTTTTCACGTTCAATGTAGGGCACTACGTGTACGGAAAATCCGACTTCATTTTTCCAAATTCTGATGTGACAGAGTTGTAGAGCAAGGAAAAAAACCACTTTAGGCACAAGAATCGTTTAGAAATGTTTTTCGGGCTAAGAGTTATGCCAAAAACACTTTTCGGTTTCTTCGGAGGGCAAAACTGGTACGAAAAATCCGACTTTATTTTTTTACCATTCGGACTTGAGAAATTTGTTAAGCATAGAAAAATGCTACTTTAGGCGCAAGAATTAATCAGAAATGTTTTCCAAGATTAAAGTTATGGGCAAAATACTTTTCACGTTCAATGTAGGGCACTACGTGTACGAAAAATCCAACTTCATTTTTTCCTGATTCTGACGTGATAGAGCTATAGAGCATGGAAAAAAACCACTTTAGGCACAAGAATCGTTTAAAAATGTTTTTCGGGCTAAGTGTTATGCCAAAAACACTTTTCGGTTTCTTCAGAGGGCAAAACTGGTACGAAAAATCCGACTTCATTTTTTTACCATTCGGACTTGAGAAATCTGTTAAGCATAGAAAAATGCTACTTTAGGCGCAAGAATCAATCAGAAATGTTTTCCGAGATAAAAGTTATGGGCAAAATACTTTTCACCTTCAATGTAGGGCACTACGTGTACGAAAAATCGAACATCATTTTTTCCATATTCTGACGTTACAGAGCTGTAGAGCATGGAAAAAAACAACTTTTGGGCACAAGAATCGTTTAGAAATGTTTTTCGAGCTAAGAGTTGTGCCAAAAACACTTTTCAGTTTCTACGCATGGCACAACTGGTACGAAAAATCCGACTTCATTTTTTTCCCATTCGGACTTGTGGAATCTGTTAAGCATAGAAAAATGCTACTTTAGGCGCAAGAATCAATCAGAAATGTTTTCCGAGATAAAAGTTATGGGCTAAATAGTTCTCACGTTCAATGTAGGGCACTACGTGTACGGAAAATCCGACTTCATTTTTTCCAAATTCGGATGTGACAGAGTTGTAGAGCATGGAAAAAAACCACTTTAGGCAAAAGAATCGTTTAGAAATGTTTTTCGGGCTAAGAGTTATGCCAAAAACACTATTCAGTTTCTACAAAGGGCAAAACTGGTACGAAAAATCCGAATTCATTTTTTTCCCATTCGGACTTAGGAATTTGTTGAGCAAGGAAAAGTGTTACTTTAGGCGGAAGAATCACTAAGAAATTTTTTCCGAGATAAAAGTTATAGACAAAATACTTTTCACGTTCAATGCAGGGCACTACGTGTACGAAAAATCCAACTTCATTTTTTCCAAATTCAGACGTGACAGAGCTATAGAGCATGGAAAAAACCACTTTAGGTACAAGAATCGTTTAGAAAAGTTTTTCGAGCAAAGAGTTATGCCAAAAACACTTTCCAGTTTCTATGCAGAGCACAACTGTTACGAAAAATCCGACTTCATTTTTTTCCCTTTCGGACGTGAGGAATCTGTTGAGCATGGAAAAATGCTACTTTAGGCGCAAAGAATGAATCGGAAATGTTTTCCGAGATAAAAGTTATGGGCAAAATACTTTTCACCTTCAATGTAGAGCACTACGAGTACGAAAAATCCGACTTAATTTTTTCCAGCATCTGATGTGACAGAGCTGTAGAGCATGGAAAAATAACCACTTTAGGCAGAAGAATCGTTTATAAATGTTTTTCGGGCTAAGAGTTATGCCAAAAACACTATTCAGTTTCTACGCAGGGCACAACTGGTACGAAAAACCGACTTCATTTTTTTCCCATTCGGGCATGAGGAATGTGTCGAGCATGGAAAAATGCTACTTTAGGCGCAAGAATCAATCAGAAATGTTTTCCGAGATAAAAGTTATGGGCAAAATACTTTTCACGTTCAATGTAGAGCACTAGGTGTACGAAAAATCCAACTTCATTTTTTCCAGAATCTGACGTGACAGAGCTATAGAGCATGGAAAAAAACAACTTCAGGCACAAGAATCGTTTAGAAATGTTTTTCGGGCTAAGAGTTATGCCAAAAACACTTTTCGGTTTCTTCAGAGGGCAAAACTGGTAGGAAAAATCCGACCTCATTTTTTTACCATTCGGACTTGAGAAATCTGTTAAGCATAGAAAAATGCTACTTTAGGCGCAAGAATCAATCAGAAATGTTTTCCGAGGTTAAAGTTATGGGCAAAATACTTTTCACCTTCAATGTAGGGCACTACGTGTACGAAAAATCGAACATCATTTTTTCCAGATTCTGACGTTACAGAGGTGTAGAGCATGGAAAAAAACAACTTTAGGCACAAGAATCGTTTAGAAATGTTTTTCGAGCTAAAAGTTGTGCCAAAAACACTTTTCAGTTTCTACGCATGGCACAACTGGTACGAAAAATCCGACTTCATTTTTTTCCCATTCGGACTTGTGGAATCTGTTAAACATAGAAAAATGCTACTTTAGGCGCAAGAATCATTCAGAAATGTTTTCCGAGATAAAAGTTATGGGCTAAATAGTTTTCACGTTCAATGTAGGGCACTACGTGTACGGAAAATCCGACTTCATTTTTTCCAAATTCTGATGTGACAGAGTTGTAGAGCATGGAAAAAAACCACTTTAGGCACAAGAATCGTTTAGAAATGTTTTTCGGGCTAAGAGTTATGCCAAAAACACTTTTCGGTTTCTTCGGAGGGCAAAACTGGTACGAAAAATCCGACTTCATTTTTTTACCATTCGGACTTGAGAAATCTGTTAAGCATAGAAAAATGCTACTTTAGGCGCAAGAATCAATCAGAAATGTTTTCCGAGGTTAAAGTTATGGGCAAAATACTTTTCACCTTCAATGTAGGGCACTACGTGTACGAAAAATCAGACTTAATTTTTTCCAGCATCTGACGTTACAGAGCTGTAGAGCATGGAAACAAAACCATTTTAGGCACAAGAATCGTTTATAAATGTTTTTCGGGCTAAGAGTTATGCCAAAAACACTTTTCAGTTTCTACGCAGGGCACAACTGGTACGAAAAATCCGACTTCATTTTTTTCTCATTCGGACTTGAGGAAAGTTGAACATGGAAAAATACTACTTTAGGCGCAAGAATCAAATTGAAATGTTTTCCGAGATAAAAGTTATGGGCAAAATACTTTTCCCGTTCAATGTAGGGCACTACGTGTACGAAAAATCCAACTTCATTTTTTTCAGATTCTGACGATACAGTGCTGTAGAGCATGGAATAAAACCACTTTAGGCACAAGAATCGTTTAGAAATGTTTTTCGGGCAAAGAGTTATGCCAAAAACACTTTTCGGTTTCTTCGGAGGGGAAAACTGGTACTAAAAATCCGACTTCATTTTTTTACCATTCGGACTTGAGAAATCTGTTAAGCATAGAAAAATGCTACTTTAGGCGCAAGAATCAATCAGAAATGATTTCCGAGATAAAAGTTATGGGCAAAATACTTTTCACCTTCAATGTAGGGCACTACGTGTACGAAAAATCAGACTTAATTTTTTCCAGCATCTGACGTTACAGAGCTGTAGAGCATGGAAACAAAACCATTTTAGGCACAAGAATCGTTTATAAATGTTTTTCGGGTTAAGAGTTATGCCAAAAACACTTTTCAGTTTCTACGCAGGGCACAACTGGTACGAAAAATCCGACTTCATTTTTTTCCCATTCGGACTTGAGGAATCTGTTGAGTATAGAAAAATGCTACTTTAGGCGCAAGAATCAATCAAAAATATTTTACGAGATAAAAGTTATGGGCAAAATACTTTTCACGTTCAATGTTGGGCACTACGTGTACGAAAAATCGATCTTTATTTTTTCCAGATTCTGACGTAACAGAGCTGTAGAGCATGGAAAAAACTACTTTAGGCACAAGAATTGTTTAGAAATGTATTTCGGGCTAAGAGTTATGCCAAAAACACTTTTCAGTTTCTACGGAGGGCACAATTGGTACGAAAAATCCGACTTCATTTTTTTGCCATTCGTACTTGCGGAATCTGTTGAGCATGGAAAAATGCACTTTAGGCGCAAGAATCAATAAGAAATGTTTTCCGAGATAAAAGTTATGGGCAAAATACTTTTCAGGTTCAATGTAGGGCACTACCTGTACGAAAAATCCATCTTTATTTTTTCCAGATTCTGACGTGAGAGCTATAGAGCATGGAAAAAAACCACTTTAGGCACAAGAATCATTAGAAATATTTTTCGGGCTAAGAGTTATGCCAAAAACACTTTTTAGTTTCTATGTAGGGCACAACTGGGACGAAAAATCCGACTTCCTTTTTTTCCCATTCGTACTTGAGGAATCTGTTGAGCATGGAAAAATGCTACTTTAGGCGGAAGAATCAATAAGAAATGTTTTCCGAGATAAAAGTTATGGGCAAAATACTTTTCACGTTCAATGTAGGGCACTACCTGTACGAAAAATCCATCTTTATTTTTTCCGATTCGACGTGAGAGCTATAGAGCATGGAAAAAAACCACTTTAGGCACAAGAATCATTAGAAATATTTTTCGGGCTAAGAGTTATGCCAAAAACACTTTTTAGTTTCTATGTAGGGCACAACTGGGACGAAAAATCCGACTTCCTTTTTTTCCCATTCGTACTTGAGGAATCTGTTGAGCATGGAAAAATGCTACTTTAGGCGG
The DNA here is from genome assembly GCA_947648045.1 of Beta corolliflora. Taxonomy (NCBI): domain Eukaryota; kingdom Viridiplantae; phylum Streptophyta; class Magnoliopsida; order Caryophyllales; family Amaranthaceae; genus Beta; species Beta corolliflora. Next base: position 79,026 of record CANSZD010003081.1, on the reverse strand, counting down.
AAGAATCAATAAGAAATGTTTTCCGAGATAAAAGTTATGGGCAAAATAATTTTCACGTTCAATGTAGGGCACTACCTGTACGAAAAATCCATCTTTATTTTTTCCAGATTCTGACGTGAGAGCTATAGAGCATGGAAAAAAACCACTTTAGGCACAAGAATCATTAGAAATATTTTTCGGGCTAAGAGTTATGCCAAAAACACTTTTTAGTTTCTATGTAGGGCACAACTGGGACGAAAAATCCGACTTCCTTTTTTTCCCATTCGTACTTGAGGAATCTGTTGAGCATGGAAAAATGCCACTTTAGGCGGAAGAATCAATAAGAAATGTTTTCCGAGATAAAAGTTATGGGCAAAATACTTTTCACGTTCAATGTAGGGCACTACGTGTACAAAAAATCCAACTTCATTTTTTCCAGATTCTGACGTGAAAGAGCTATAGAGCATGGAAAAAATCCACTTTAGGCGCAAGAATCGTTTAGAAATGTTTTTCGGGCACAATTGGTACGCAAAATCCGACTTCATTTTTTTCCCATTCGGACTTGAGGAATCTGTTTTGTAACACTCCGTCCGATTATACATAAATTAAAGAAAATAGAACAACTTATTGAAGGAATGACGATAGCGGAAATATCGTCAAGACGGAGATGTCACTCTACGGTTCAAAATAAACAAATCAAACTTGAAATTTAAATCCCAAATTAATTTAAACTAAATATCCAAAAGGAGGCAAAACAACCTCATAAACCCAATGCAATAAATATAAATAAAATAAAACGTCACAAACAAAAATCCTAACTAACCTTTCTCTCATTTCCCATAACACGAAATATTCACCTGCAAAATATATCAACAAACATCCACAATCAGTGGGGAGTAACTAACAGCTCTCCCAGCCCAATTAGGATCCATATAAGAGTTATAAAAGTATTAATAATTAAGTCACACAAAAAGATCTCAATAGTAAACTTCGAATAACCAAATAAAACACTTAAAAAAGATAATACAACATGCTTAAAAATAAATAGAGTAAAGATAACAAAATAAACAAGATGGATAAACAACTTATATATATAAACTCAAGTATCAATACCATAAACCATCAAAGTTTAAAATATTAAAATAATATAATTAGTTTGAGAGTGAGAGAGCTGAACGCTAGTGGACAACCCACTTCCTTTGGTAATGTGAGACAACCTCCAGACAGCCTATGGGTTACGTTCCCTACTGCCTGTGTCTAAGAATGGCCATACTCCCGATGCGATGTAGGATTACGTCCCCACGACCTCTCGGACGACAACAAAACCAAGGTATACCTAGGATTACGTCCTATGGTTTGCATGTTCTTCACCTTGGAATTACGTCCCTCCGGATAATCTTGCTCATCAAATTACACGGATGCCCTTAAGGCCTTACACCAAATCAGCAGAAATCTAGGATCGCAACCCAAGAATTTCAATTCACGATAAAAACCCGTCTGAAAATAATAGTAATAATAATACTAACTCAAAAGTATAATTTTTACTCATTATAAAAATAACACAACAAGGTATAACGACTCAAGAAAAACATCAACTAAAAACCTAACATAAAACAAGTACAAAAAATCATAAATCCACATCATTATGACTTAAGTAAACAAATAATATAAACATATACAAGAAGATCAAAATCATAAACATTAGTAACTCTACACAACATCGACAGCTTATATAGTACAAGTGTACAACAACAAAACTAAAAGAAAGAAAGAAAGAACGAATTACTAGAACTAACAACAAGCAGCTAGAGTGCACCACTAGAACATTGTAAGTTATGATCACCAAAACCACATACTTCTTCTTCAAGCATGCTCAATACGTAAGTCATATACCCAACCTTCCATACTACTACTTAGGCCACTAAACTGCAAATCCTAAGATCAACATCTACAACACGCTTGGGGGAAAGCAATACCAAGCAACCAAAACCAATTATGTTCAAGCACACAACCACACCAGTAAGGACGCACGCCAGCCAAATAAAAATCCAACCATAATACAAGTCTTACAACTTATAGATTCGTGCTCATAAAAAGAAATAAATGGTAGAAAATTTTAACATAAATTCCTAAAACATACTACAATAGATACCACGATCTTGACATAATACAAAATAGATTAGCACATGAAAATAAACATATAACAATAAATTATCCCCACCCAAAATCCTAAAATCATACCGACCCAACTTAACTATTAAAACTAGTATAATCCCTATACAAATACTAATCGATCTAGGGTCACCGTTAGTTACCTTTGAAGACCTCCAATTGCTTGCATTCTCCTTCTTGAACATCATAAATTCCTCTATGTGCTGCTCTGCTCCGATCATGATTTCCGGCAATTAAAATCTCATATTCCAAATCGCTCCGGTCACAATGAAGGCCCAGATGTCCTAAGCGTGCTGTCCAAATTTGAAGACGATCCAACGGTTAGATCTCCAGATATAGTCATGTTCGTGAAGGTGTGACAGAGAAATCCGGGATGAACTTTACTCTTCTCTCTCTTCAAATGGCGTGAACAAGGAGGGTTACAAACTGAAAATATGGACGGTTTACAGCCCTCCAAAGTGAGGATTAAAAGGGGTTATAAACTTAAATGATGAGATTTCATAATGGGCAATAAGGGGTAATTAGGGTGGGGGTTACAAAAGGATTAGAAGGTGGTCAACAAGCCTCTCCGATGCTTCAAAGCTCTGATTTTGTGGACAGCTTTTAGGAACATAAAACTTCACGTTAAAAAGTCGTGCAACGGTCCAAAACGCGCTAAAACTGAAAAAATAAAAATACTAGATCAAACACGCATTTTTAAATAGTAGAATATATATAATTTCTAATCCAATAAATTTGACAAATACAACATTTAAAAAGTTGGAAAACAAATAACATAAGATATAATATTTTTAAGAAGTAAAATATTCTAAATTTAACGGAAAATAATAATTAATGGAAAATAAGTCGAAGAAATTATGAGCGAAAAATCCGTGGTGTTACAAACACTCCCCTTAAGAAAGTTTCGTCCTCGAAACTTAAAACGACACGAAAATACGCTATACGACGACTACATATATACAACTTTGTTTCGGGCATCAAATTAATTAATGCCGTGGAGGTACTCTGCAAAAACGAAAACATTAGTCCTTGCTAAACCTTACCAACTAACACATAAGGTAAACATATAGCACATCGGTTAACAAAAATAACTCCCAAGGCTTTCTTCCTACCCAAGTTACTCTCACTAAGAACTTTTCTTAAAGCCTAAGATACTAATAATCATAGATGCGACAACTACACATTTCCCATGGAATATGTTGCAACTCAATGAGAGTTTTTGGATCATTTGCTCTGATACCAAATGTAACACTCCGTTCGATTATACATAAATTAAAGAAAATAGAACAACTTATTGATGGAATGACGATAGCGAAAATATCGTCAAGACGGAGATGTCACTCTACGGTTCAAAATAAACAAATCAAACTTGAAATTTAAATCCCAAATTAATTTAAACTAAATATCCAAAAGGAGGCAAAACAACCTCATAAACCCAATGCAATAAATATAAATAAAATAAAACGTCACAAACAAAAATCCTAACTAACCTTTCTCTCATTTCCCATAACACGAAATATTCACCTGCAAAATATATCAACAAACATCCACAATAAGTGGGGAGTAACTAACAGCTCACCCAGCCCAATTAGGATCCATATAAGAGTTATAAAAGTATTAATAATTAAGTCACACAAAAAGATCTCAATAGTAAACTTCGAATAACCAAATAAAACACTTAAACAAAGATAATACAACATGCTTAAAAATAAATAGAGTAAAGATAACAAAATAAACAAAATGGATAAACAACTTATATATATAAACTCAAGTATCAATACCATAAACCATCAAAGTTTAAAATATTAAAATAATATAATTAGTTTGAGAGAGAGAGAGCTGAACGCTAGTGGACAACCCACTTCCTATGGTAATGTGAGACAACCTCCAGACAGCCTATGGGTTACGTTCCCTAATGCCTGTGTCTAAGAATGGCCATACTCCCGATGCGATGTAGGATTACGTCCCCACGACCTCTCGGACGACAACAAAACCAAGGTATACCTAGGATTACGTCCTATGGTTTGCATGTTCTTCACCTTGGGATTACGTCCCTCCGGATAATCTTGCTCATCAAATTACACGGATGCCCTTAAGGCCTTACACCAAATCAGCAGAAATCTAGGATCGCAACCCAAGAATTTCAATTCACGATAAAAACCCGTCTGAAAATAATAGTAATAATAATACTAACTCAAAAGTATAATTTTTACTCATTATAAAAATAACACCACAAGGTATAACGACTCAAGAAAAACATCAACTAAAAACCTAACATAAAACAAGTACAAAAAATCATAAATACACATCATTATGACTTAAGTAAACAAATAATATAAACATATACAAGAAGATCAAAATCATAAACATTAGTAACTCTACACAACATCGACAGCTTATATAGTACAAGTGTACAACAACAAAACTAAAAGAAAGAAAGAAAGAACGAATTACTAGAACTAACAACAAGCAGCTAGAGTGCACCACTAGAACATTGTAAGTTATGATCACCAAAACCACATACTTCTTCTTCAAGCATGCTCAATACGTAAGTCATATACCCAACCTTCCATACTACTACTTAGGCCACTAAACTGCAAATCCTAAGATCAACATCTACAACACGCTTGGGGGAAAGCAATACCAAGCAACCAAAACCAATTATGTTCAAGCACACAACCACACCAGTAAGGACGCACGCCAGCCAAATAAAAATCCAACCATAATACAAGTCTTACAACTTATAGATTCTTCCTCATAAAAAGAAATAAATGGTAGAAAATTTTAACATGAATTCCTAAAACATACTACAATAGATACCACGATCTTGACATAATACAAAATAGATTAGCACATGAAAATAAACATATAACAATAAATTATCCCCACCCAAAATCCTAAAATCATACCGACCCAACTTAACTATTAAAACTAGTACAATCCCTATACAAATACTAATCGATCTAGGGTCACCGTTAGTTACCTTTGAAGACCTCCAATTGCTTGCATTCTCCTTCTTGAACATCATAAATTCCTCTATGTGCTGCTCTTCTCCGATCACGATTCCCGGCAATTGAAATCTCATATTCCAAATCGCTCCGGTCAAAATGAAGGCCCAGATGTCATAAGCGTGTTGTCAAAATTTGAAGACGATCCAACGGTTAGATCTCCAGATATCGTCATGTTCGTGAAGGTGTGACAGAGAAATCCGGGATGAACTTTACTCTTCTCTCTCTTCAAATGGCGTGAACAAGGAGGGTTACAAACTGAAAATATGGACGGTTTACAGCCCCTCAAAGTGAGGATTAAAACGGGTTATAAACTTAAATGATGAGATTTCATAATGGGCAATAAGGGGTAATTAGGGTGGGGGGTTACAAAAGGATTAGAAGGTGGTCAACAAGCCTCTCCGATGCTTCAAATCTCTGATTTTGTGGACAGCTTTGAGGAACATAAAACTTCACGTTAAAAAGTCGTGCAACGGTCCAAAACGCGCTAAAACCGAATAAATAAAAATACTAGATCAAACACGCATTTTTAAATAGTAGAATATATATAATTTCTAATCCAATAAATTTGACAAATACAACATTTAAAAAGTTGGAAAACAAATAACATAAGATATAATATTTTTAAGAAGTAAAATATTCTAAATTTAATGGAAAATAATAATTAAGGGAAAATAAGTCGAAGAAATTATGAGCGAAAAATCCGTGGTGTTACAAACACTCCCTCTTAAGAAAGTTTCGTCCTAGAAACTTGAAACGACACGAAAATACGCTATACGACGACTACATATACGACGAATATTAGGAGTCCTCAGGCGCCTAGTGAGGGAGGATTCTGGGGCTGCATTGTCATAAGGAGCGACCTAGAGGTCGTCAGACCGAATATCTGGAGTCTCCGGCGATCAGTCTTCAGGCTGGGGCGACCCACAAGTCGTATGCCGAATACGTGGAGTCCTCAGGCGCAACGAGGGCGTTGCTGTTCTCAAGTGGGGGTGTATGTAATACCCCTCATGATTGCTTTAAAGGGATTTAACGAGCTACTCATTCCAACACAATGCATCTTTCTTTTAGGGAGATCATTTCCTTAGTTACTCCACAGTTAAGCGTGCTTGGCTGGGAGTAGTCCAGGGATGGGTGACTTCCTGGGAAGTTTCTCGGTGTGCGCATGAGTGAGGACAAAATGCACCGGAAGAACTTGTGCTGGTTATTGAGGACAGTTGTTGGCCCTGGATGCGCATTGGTGACAATATACTCGACTCCGTATGGGTCGGGTGTAACATGTTTAGCATGGAAAAATGCTACTTTAGGCGCAAGAATCAATCAGAAATGTTTTTCGGGATAAAAGTTATGGGCAAAATACTTTTCCCGTTCAATATAGGGCACTACGTGTACGAAAAATCGAACATCATTTATTCCAGATTCTGACGTGACAGAGGTGTAGAGAATGGAAAAAAACCACTTTAGGCACAAGAATCGTTTAGAAATGTTTTTCGAGCTAATAGTTGTGCCAAAAACACTTTTCAGTTTCTACGTAGGGCACAACTAGTACGAAAAATCCGACTTCATTTTTTTCCCATTCGGACTTGTGGAATCTGTTAAGCATAGAAAAATGCTACTTTTGGCGCAAGAATCAATCAGAAATGTTTTCCGAGATAAAAGTTATGGGCTAAATAGTTTTCGCGTTCAATGTAGGGCACTACGTGTACGGAAAATCCGACTTCATTTTTTCCAAATTCGGATGTGACAGAGTTGTAGAGCATGGAAAAAAACCACTTTAGGCACAAGAATCATTTAGAAATGTTTTTCGGGCTAAGAGTTATGCCAAAAACACATTTCAGTTTCTGGTACGAAAAATCCGACTTCTTTTTTTTCCCCATACGGACTTTGGAATTTGTTGAGCTTGGAAAAATGCTACATTAGGCACAAGAATCAACAGAAAATTTTTTTCGAGATAAAAGTTATGGACAAAATACATTTCACGTTCAATGCGGGCACTACGTGTACGAAAAAATCCAACTACATTTTTTCCAAATTCAGACGTGACAGAGCTATAGAGCATGGAAAAAAACCACTTTGGGCATAAGAATCGTTTAGAAATGTTTTTCGAGCTAAGAGTTATGCTAAAAACACTTTCTAGTTTCTATGCAGGGCACAACTGGTACGAAAAATCCGACTTCATTTTTTTCCCATTAGGACTTGAGGAATCTGTTGAGCATGGAAAAATGCTACTTTAGGCGCAAAGAATCAATCCGAAATATTTTCCGAGATAAAAGTTATGGACAAAATAGTTTTCACGTTCAATGTAGGGCACTACGTGTACGAAAAATCCGACTTCATTTTTTCCAAAGATCCGACATGACAGAGCTGTAGAGCATTGAAAAAAAGCACTTTTGGCCCAAGAATCGTTTAGAAATGTTTTTCGGGCTAAGAGTTATGCCAAAAATACTTTTCAGTTCCTACGCAGGGCACAACTGGTACGAAATATCCGACTTCATTTTCTCCCATTCTAACTTGATGAATCTGTTAAGCATGGAAAAATGCTACTTTAGGCGCCAGAATTAATCAGAAATGTTTTCCAATATAAAAGTTATGGGCAAAATACTTTTCAGTTTCTATGGAGGGCACAACTAGTACGAAAAATCCGACTTCATTTTTTTCCCATTCGTACTTGAGGAATCTGTTGAGCATGGAAAAATGTTACTTTAGGCTCAAGAATCAATAAGAAATGTTTTCCGAGATAATAGTTATGGGCAAAATACTTTTCAGGTTCAATGTAGGGCACTACGTGTACGAAAAATCTAACTTCTTTTTTTCCAGATTCTGACGTGACAGAGATATAGAGCATGGAAAAAAACCACTTTAGGCACAAGAATCGTTTAGAAATGTTTTTCGGGCTAAGAGTTATACCAAAAACACTTTTCAGTTTCTATGTAGGGCACAACTGGTACGAAAAATCCAACTTCATTTTTTCCCATTCGGACTTGTGAAATCTGTTGAGCATGGAAAAATGCTAATTTAGGCGCAAGAATCAATCAAAAATATTTTCCGAGATAAAAGTTATGGGCAAAATACTTTTCACGTTCAATGTTGGGCACTACGTGTACGAAAAATCGATCTTTATTTTTTCCAGATTCTGACGTAACAGAGCTGTAGAGCATGGAAAAAACTACTTTTGGCACAAGAATTGTTTAGAAATGTATTTCGGGCTAAGAGTTATGCCAAAAACACTTTTCAGTTTCTACGGAGGGCACAACTGGTACGACAAATCCGACTTCATTTTTTTCCCATTCGTACTTGAGGAATCTATTGAGCATGGAAAAATGCTACTTTAGGCGTAAGAATCAATAAGAAATGTTTTCCGAGATAAAAGTTATGGGCAAAATACTTTTCAGGTTCAATGTTGGGCACCACGTGTACGAAAAATCCAACTTTATTTTTTCCAGATTCTGACGTGAGAGCTATAGAGCATGGAAAAAAACCACTTTAGGCACAAGAATCGTTTAGAAATGTTTTTCGGGCCAAGAGTTATGCGAAAAACACATTTCAGTTTCTACGCAGGGCACAACTGGTACGAAAAATCCGACTTCATTTTTTTCCCATTCGGACTTGACGAATCGGTTGAGCATGGAAAAATACTACTTTAGGCACAAGAATCAATTATAAATGTTTTCCGAGATTAAAGTTATGGGCAAAATACTTTGCCCGTTCAATGTACGGCACTACGTGTACGAAAAATCCAACTTCATTTTTTCCAGATTCTGACGATACATCGCTGTAGAGCATGGAAAAAAACCAGTTTAGGCACAAGAATCGTTTATAAATGTTTTTCGGGCAAAGAGTTATGCCAAAAACACTTTTCGGTTTCTACGGAGGGCAAAACTGGTACGAAAAATCCGACTTCATTTTTTTACCATTCGGACTTGATAAATCTGTTAAGCATAGAAAATGCTACTTTAGGCGCAAGAAATAATCAGAAATGTTTTCCAAATTAAAGTTATGGGCAAAATACTTTTCACGTTCAATGTAGGGCACTACGTGTACGAAAAATCCAACTTCATTTTTTCCAGATTCTGACGTGACAGAGCTATAGAGCATGGAAAAAAACCACTTTAGGCACAAGAATCGTTTAGAAATGTTTTTCGGGCTAAGAGTTATGCCAAAAACACTTTTCGGTTTCTATGTAGGGCACACCTGGTACGAAAAATCCGACTTCATTTTTTTCCCATTCAGACTTGAGGAATCTGTTGAGCATGGAAAAATGCTACTTTAGGCGCAAGAATCAATCAGAAATGTTTTCCGAGATAAAAGTTATGTTCAAAATACTTTTCCCGTTCAATATAGGGCACTACGTGTACGTAAAATCGAACATCATTTTATCCAGATTCTGACGTTACAGAGCTGTAGAGCATTGAAAAAAACTACTTTAGGCACAAGAATCGTTTAGAAATGTTTTTCGAGCTAAGAGTTGTGCCAAAAACACTTTTCAGTTTGTAAGCATGGCACAACTGATACGAAAAATCCGACGTCATTTTTTTCCCATTCGGACTTGTGGAATATGTTAAGCATTGAAAAATGCTACTTTAGGCGCAAGAATCAATCAGAAGTGTTATCCGAGATAAAAGTTATGGGCTAAATAGTTTTCACGTTCAATGTAGGGCACTACGTGTACGGAAAATCTGACTTCATTTTTTCCAAATTCGGATGTGACAGAGTTGTAGAGCATGGAAAAAAAACCACTTTAGGCACAAGAATCGTTTAGAAATGTTTTTCGGGCTAAGAGTTATGCCAAAAACACTATTCAGTTTCTACAAAGGGCAAAACTGGTACGAAAAATCCGACTTCATTTTTTTCCCATTCCGACTTAGGAATTTGTTGAGCAAGGAAAAATGCTACTTTAGGCGGAAGAATCGATAAGAAATTTTTTCCGAGATAAAAGTTATGGACAAAATACTTGTCACGTTCAATGCAGGGCACTACGTGTACGAAAAATCCAACTTCATTTTTTCCAAATTCAGACGTGACAGAGCTATAGAGCATGGAAAAAACCACTTTAGGCACAAAAATCGTTTAGAAATGTATTTCGAGCAAAGAGTTATGCCAAAAACACTTTCAAGTTTCTATGCAGAGCACAACTGGTACGAAAAATCCGACCTAATTTTTTCCAGCATCTGACGTGACAGAGCTGTAGAGCATGGAAAATTAACCACTTTAGGCACAAGAATCGTTTATAAATGTTTTTCGGGCTAAGAGTTATGCCAAAAACACTTTTCAGTTTCTACGCAGGGCACAACTGGTACGAAAAATCCGACTTCATTTTTTTACCATTCGGGCTTGAGGAATGTGTCGAGCGTGGAAAAATGCTACTTTAGGCGCAAGAATCAATCAGAAATGTTTTCCGAGATAAAAGTTATGGGCAAAATACTTTTCACGTTCAATGTAGGGCACTAGGTGTACGAAAAATCCAACTTCATTTTTTCCATATTCAGACGTGACAGAGCTATAGAGCATGGAAAAAAACCACTTTAGGCACAATAATCGTTTAGAAATGTTTTTCGGGCTAAGAGTTATGCCAAAAACACTTTTCGGTTTCTTCGGAGGGCACAACTGGTACGAAAAATCCGACTTCATTTTTTTACCATTCGGACTTGAGAAATCTGTTAAGTATAGAAAAATGCTACTTTAGGCGCAAGAATCAATCAGAAATGTTTTCCGAGATAAAAGTTATGGGCAAAATACTTTTCACCTTCAATGTATGGCACTACGTGTACGAAAAATCCGACTTAATTTTTTCCAGCATCTGACGTGACAGAGCTGTAGAGCATGGAAAATTAACCACTTTAGGCACAAGAATCGTTTATAAATGTTTTTCGGGCTAAGAGTTATGCCAAAAACACTTTTCAGTTTCTACGCAGGGCACAACTGGTACGAAAAATCCGACTTCATTTTTTTCCCATTCGGACTTAAGGTATCTGTTGAGCATGGAAAAATACAACTTTAGGCGCAAGAATCAATTTGAAATGTTTTCCGAGATAAAAGTTATGGGCAAAATACTTTTCCCGTTCAATGTAGGGCACTACGTGTACGAAAAATCCAACTTCATTAATATCCAGATTCTGACGATACAGCGCTGTAGAGCATGGAAAAAAACAACTTTTGGCACAAGAATCGTTTAGAAATGTTTTTCGGGCTAAGAGTTATGCCAAAAACACTTTTCAGTTTCTACGGAGGGCACAACTGGTACGAAAAATCCGACTTCATTTTTTTTACCATTCGGACTTGAGGAATCTGTTGAGCATGGAAAAATGCTACTTTAGGCGCAAGAATCAATAAGAAATGTTTTCCGAGATAAAAGTTATGGGCAAAATACTTTTCACGTTTAATGTAGGGCACTACGTGTACGAAAAATCGAACATCATTTATTCCAGATTCTGACGTGACAGAGCAGTAGAGCATGGAAAAAACCACTTTAGGCACAAGAATCGTTTAGAAATGTTTTTGGAGCTAAGAGTTGTGCCAAAAACACTTTTCAGTTTCTACGCAGGGCACAACTAGTACGAAAAATCCGACTTCAGTTTTTTCCCATTCGGACTTGTGGAATCTGTTAAGCATAGAAAAATGCTACTTTTGACGCAAGAATCAATCAGAAATGTTTTCCGAGATAAAAGTTACGGGCTAAATAGTTTTCGCGTTCAATGTAGGGCACTACGTGTACGGAAAATCCGACTTCATTTTTTTCCCATTCGTACTTGAGGAATCTGTTGAGCATGGAAAAACGTTACTTTAGGTGCAAGAATCAATAAGAAATGTTTTCCGAGATAATAGTTATGGGCAAAATACTTTTCAGGTTCAATGTAGGGCACTCGTGTACGAAAAATCCAACTTCATTTTTTCTAGATTCTGACGTTACAGAGCTATAGAGCAAGGAAAAAAACCACTTTAGGCACAAAAATCGTTTAGAAATGTTTTTCGGGCTAAGAGTTATGCCAAAAACACTTTTCAGTTTCTACGGAGGGCGGTACAACTGGTACGAAAAATCCGACTTCATTTTTTTTCACATTCGGAATTGAGGAATCTGTTGAGCATGGAAAAATGCTATTTTTGGCGCAAGAATCAATCAGAAATGTTTTTCGGGATAAAAGTTATGGGCAAAATACTTTTCCCGTTCAATATAGGGCACTACGTGTACGAAAAATCGAACATGATTTGTAGAGCATGGAAAAATACAACTTTAGGCACAAGAATCGTTTAGAAATGTTTTTCGAGCTAAGAGTTGTGCCAAAAACACTTTTCAGTTTCTACGCAGGGCACAACTAGTACGAAAAATCCGACTTCAGTTTTTTCCCATTCGGACTTGTGGAATCTGTTAAGCATAGAAAAATGCTACTTTTGACGCAAGAATCAATCAGAAATGTTTTCCGAGATAAAAGTTATGGGCAAAATAGTTTTCGCGTTCAATGTAGGGCACTACGTGTACGGAAAATCCGACTTCATTTTTTTCCCATTCGTACTTGAGGAATCTGTTGAGCATGAAAAAATGTTACTTTAGGCGCAAGAATCAATAAGAAATGTTTTCCGAGATAATAGTTATGGGCAAAATACTTTTCAGGTTCAATGTAGGGCACTCGTGTACGAAAAATCCAACTTCATTTTTTCTAGATTCTGACGTTACAGAGCTATAGAGCAAGGAAAAAAACCACTTTAGGCACAAAAATCGTTTAGAAATGTTTTTCGGGCTAAGAGTTATGCCAAAAACACTTTTCAGTTTCTATATAGGGCACAACTGGTACGAAAAATCCAACTTCATTTTTTTCCCATTCGGACTTGAGGAATTTGTTGAGCATGGAAAAATGCTACTTTAGGCGCAAGAATCAATCAAAAATATTTTCCGAGATAAAAGTTATGGGCAAAATACTTTTCACGTTCAATGTTGGGCACTACGTGTACGAAAAATCGATTTTTATTTTTTCCAGACTCTGACGTAACAGAGCTGTAGAGCATGGAAAAAACTACTTTAGGCACAACAATTGTTTAGAAATGTATTTCGGGCTAAGAGTTATGCCAAAAACACTTTTCAGTTTCTACGGAGGGCACAACTGGTACGAAAAATCCGACTTCATTTTTTTCCCATTCGTAATTGAGGAATCTGTTGAGCATGGAAAAATGCTACTTTAGGCGCAAGAATCAATAAGAAATGTTTTCGGAGATAAAAGTTGTGGGCAAAATACTTTTCACGTTCAATGTAGGGCACTACGTGTACGAAAAATCCAACTTCATTTTTTCCAGATTCTGACCTGACAGAGCTATAGAGCATGGAAAAAAACCACTATAGGCACAAGAATCGTTTAGAAATGTTTTGCGGGCTATGAGTTATGCCAAAAACACTTTTCATTTTCTATGGAGGGGACAACTGGTACGAAAAATCCGAATTCATTTTTTTTCCCATTCGGACTTGAGGAATCTGTTAAGCATGGAATAATGCCTACTTTAGGCGCAAGAATTAATCAGAAATATTTTCCAAAATAAATGTTATGGGCAAAATACTTTTCACGTTCAATGCACAGCACTACGTGTACGAAAAATCCGACGTTATTTTTTCCAGATTCTGATGTGATAGAGCTATAGAGCATGGAAAAAAACCACTTTAGGCACAAGAATCGTTTTGAAATGTTTTTCGGGCTAAGAGTTATGCCAAAAACACTTTTCAGGTTCTATGGAGGGCACAACTGGTACGAAAAATCCGACTTTATTGTTTTTTACCATTCGTACTTGAGGAATCTTTTAAGCATGGAATAATGCTACTTTTGGCGCAAGAATTAATCAGAAATATCTTCCAAGATAAAAGTTATGGGCAAAATACTTTTCACGTTCAATGCACAGCACTACGTGTACGAAAAATCCAACTTCATTTTTTCCAGATTCAGACGTGACAGAGCTATAGAGCATGGAAAAAAACCACTTAAGGCAGAAGAATCGTTTAGAAATGTTTTTCGGGCTAAGAGTTATGCCAGAAACACTTTTCAGTTTCTACGTAGGGCACAACTGGTACGAAAAATCCGACTTTATTTTTTTCCCATTCGGACTTGAGGAATCTGTTGAGCATGGAAAAATGCTACTTTAGGCGCAAAGCATCAATCCGAAATGTTTTCTAAGATAAAAGTTATGGGCAAAATACTTTTCACGTTCAATGTAGGGCACTACGTGTACGAAAACTCGAAACTCATTTTTTCCAGATTCTGACGTGACAGAGATGTAGAACATGGAAAAAAACCACTTTAGGCACAAGAATCGTTTAGAAATATTTTTCGGGCTAAGAGTTATGCCAAAAAGTAAAAATTATTTTCAGTTCCTACGCAGGGCACAACTGGTACGAAAAATCCGACTTCATTTTCTCCCATTCGGACTTGAGATATCTGTTGAACATGGAAAAATGTTACTTTAGGCGCAAGAATCAATAAGAAATGTTTTCCGAGATAAAAGTTATGGGTAAAACACTTTTCACGTTCAATGTAGGGCACTACGTGTACGAAAAATCTAACTTCATTTTTTCCAGATTCTGACGTGACAGAGCTATAGAGCATGGAAAAAAACCACTTTAGGCACAAGAATCATTAGAAATGTTTTTCGGGCAAAGAGTTATGCCCCAAACACTTTTTAGTTTCAACGTAGGGTACAACTGGTACGAAAAATCCCACTACATTTTTTTCCCATTCGGACTTCAGGAATCTGTTGAGCATGGAATAATGCTACTTTAGGCGCAAGAATTAATCAGAAATATTTTCCAAGATAAAAGTTATGGGCAAAATACAGTTCACGGTCAATGCACAGCACTACGTGTACGAAAAATCCCACATTATTTTTTCCAGATTCAGATGTGATTGAGCTATGGAGCATGGAAAAAAACCACTTTAGGCACAAGAATCGTTTTGAAATGTTATTCGGACTAAGAGTTATGCCAAAAACACTTTTCAGTTTCTATGGAGGGCAGAACTGGTACAAAAAATCCGACTTTATTTTTTTCCCATTCGTACTTCAGGAATCTGTTAAGCATGGAAAAATGCTACTTTAGGCGCAAGAATCAATAATAAATGTTTTCCGGGATAAAAGTTATGGGCAAAATACTTTTCACGTTCAATGCAGGGCACTACGTGTACGAAAAATCAAACTTGATGTTTTCCAGATTCTGACGTGACAGAGCTATAGGGCATGGAAAAAAACCACTTTAGGCACAAGAATCGTTTAGAAATGTTTTTCGGGCTATGAGTTATGCCAAAAACACTTTTCATTTTCTATGGAGGGGACAACTGGTACGAAAAATCCGACTTCATTTATTTTCCCATTCGGACTTAAGGAATCAGTTAAGCATGGAATAATGCTACTTTAGGCGCAAGAATTAATCAGAAATATTTTCCAAGATAAAAGTTATGGGCAAAATACAGTTCACGTTCAATGCACAGCACTACGTGTACGAAAAATCCCACTTTATTTTTTCCAGATTCAGATGTGATTGAGCTATGGAGCATGGAAAAAAACCACTTTAGGCACAAGAATCGTTTTGAAATGTTATTCGGACTAAGAGTTATGCCAAAAACACTTTTCAGTTTCTATGGAGGGCAGAACTGGTACAAAAAATCCGACTTTATTTTTTTCCCATTCGTACTTCAGGAATCTGTTAAGCATGGAAAAATGCTACTTTAGGCGCAAGAATCAATAAGAAATGTTTTCCGAGATAAAAGTTATGGGCAAAATACTTTTCACGTTCAATGCAGGGCACTACGTGTACGAAAAATCCAACTTCATTTTTCCAGATTCTGACGTCAGAGAGAGCTATAGAGCACGGAAAAAAACCACTTTAAGCAAAAGAATCGTTTAGAAATGTTTTTCGGGCTAAGAGTTATGCCAAAAACACTTTTTCGTTTCTATGGAGGTCACAACTGGTACGAAAAATCCGACTTTATTTTTTTCCCATTCGTACTTGAGGAATCTGTTAAGCATGGAAAAATGCTACTTTAGGCGCAAGAATCAATAAGAAATGTTTTCCGAGATAAAAGTTATGGGCAAAATACTTTTCACGTTCAATGCAAAGTACTACGTGTACGAAAAATCCGACTTTATTTTTTCCAGATTCTGATGTGATAGAGCTATAGAGCATGGAAAAAAACCACTTTAGGCACAAGATTCGTTTTGAAATATTTTTCGGGCATTGAGTTATGCCAAAAACACTTTTCAGTTTCTATGGAGGGCACAACTGGTACGAAAAATCCGACTTTATTTTTTTCCCATTCGTACTTGAGGAATCTGTTAAGCATGGAAAAATGCTATTTTAGGCGCAAGAATCAATAAGAAATGTTTTCCGAGATAAAAGCTCTGGGCAAAATACTTTTCACGTTCAATGCAGGGCACTACGTGTACGAAATATCCAACTTCATTTTTTCCAGATTCTGACGTGACAGAGAGCTATAGGGCATGGAAAAAAACCACATTAGGCACAAGAATCTTTTAGAAATGTTTTTCGGGCTATGAGTTATGCCAAAAACACTTTTCATTTTCTATGGAGGGGACAAGTGGTACGAAAAATCCGACTTCATTTTCTTCCCATTCGGCCTTGAAGGATCTGTTGAGCATGGAAAAATGCTACTTTAGGCGCAAGAATCAATAAGAAATGTTTTCGGAGATAAAAGTTGTGGGCAAAATACTTTTCACGTTCAATGTAGGGCACTACGTGTACGAAAAATCCAACTTCATTTTTTCCAGAATCTGACCTGACAGAGCTATAGAGCATGGAAAAAAACCACTATAGGCACAAGAATCGTTTTGAAATGTTTTTCGGGTTAAGAGTTATGCCAAAAACACTTTTCAGTTTCTATGGAGGGCACAACTGGTACGAAAAATCCGACTTTATTGTTTTCCCATTCGTACTTGAGGAATCTTTTAAGCATGGAAAAATGCTACTTTAGGCGCAAGAATCAATAAGAAATGTTTTCCGAGATAAAAGTTATGGGCAAAATACTTTTCACGTTCAATGCAGGGCACTACGTGTACGAAAAGTCCAACTTCATTTTTTCCAGATTCTGATGTGACAGAGAGATATAGAGCATGGAAAAAAACCACTTTAGGCACAAGAATCGTTTAGAAATGTTTTTCGGGCGGCTATGAGTTATGCCAAAAACACTTTTCATTTTCTATGGAGGGGACAAGTGGTACGAAAAATCCGACTTCATTTTTTTCCCATTCGAACTTGAAAGATATGTTGAGCGTGGAAAAATGCTACTTTAGGCGCAAGAATCAATAAGAAATGTTTTCGGAGATTAAAGTTATGGGCAAAATACTTTTCACGTTCAATTGGCGGCACTACGTGTACGAAATATCCAACTTCATTTTTTCCAGATTCTGACGTGACAGAGCTATAGAGCATGGAAAAAAACCACTTTAGGCACAAGAATCGTTCAGAAATGTTTTTCGGGCTAAGAGTTATGCCAAAAATACTTTTTAGTTTCTACGGAGGGCAAAACTGGTACGAAAAATCCGCATCATTTTTTCCCATTCGGACTTGAGGAATTTGTTGAGCATGAAAAAATGCTACTTTAGGCGCAAAGCATCAATCCGAAATGTTTTCTAAGATTAAAGTTATGGGCAAAATACTTTTCACGTTCAATGTAGGGCCCTACATGTACGAAAAATCGAAATTCATTTTTTTTCCCATTCTGACATGATGAATGTGTTGAGCATGGAAAAATGCTACTTTAGGCGCAAGAATCAATAATAAATGTTTTCGGAGATTAAAGTTATGGGCAAAATACTTTTCACATTCAATGTAGGGCACTACGTGTACGAAAAATCCAACTTCATTTTTAACAGATTCTGACGTGACAGAGCTATAGAGCATGGAAAAAAAGTACTTTAGGCACTAGAATCGTTTAGAAATGTGTTTCGGGCTAAGAGTTATGCCAAAAACACTTTTCAGTTTCTACGCAGGGCAAAACTGGTACTACAAATCCGATTTCATTTTTTTTCCCATTCGGACTTGAGGAATCTGTTCAGCATGGAAAAATGCTACTTTAGGCTCAAAGAATCAATCCGAAATATTTTCCGAGATAAAAGTTATGGGAAAAATAATTTTCACGTTCAATGTAGGGCACTACGTGTACAAAAAATTCGACTTCGTTTTTTCCAGATTCTGACGAGAGAAAGTAGTAGAGCATGGAAAAAAAACCACATTAGGCACAAGAATCGTTTAGAAATGATTTTCGGGCTAAGAGTTATGCCAAAAACACTTTTCAGTTTCTACGCAGGGCCCAACTAGTACGAAAAATCCGACTTCATTTTTATCCCATTCGGACTTGAGGAATCTGTTGAGCATGGAAAAATGCTACTTTAGGCCAAAGAATCAATCCGAAATGTTTTCCGAGATAAAAGTTATGGGCAAAATACTTTTCCCGTTCAAATATAGGGCACTACGTGTATGAAAATTCCGACTTCATTTTTTCCAGATTCTGACATGACAGAGCAGTAGAGCATGGAATTAAAACCACTTTAGGCACAAGAATCGTTTGGAAATATTTTTCGGGCTAAGAGTTTTGCCAAAAACACTTTTCAGTTTCTATGGGGGGCACAACTGGTACGAAAAATACGACATCATTTTTTTCCCATTTTGAGTTGAGGAATGTGTTAAACAAGGAAAAATGCTACTTCAGGCGCAAGTATCAATCCGTAATGTTTTCCGAGATAAAAGTTATTGGCAAAAATACTTTTCACGTTCAATGTAGGGCACTACGTGTACGAAAAATCCGACTTCATTTTTCCGAGTTCCGACGTGACGAGCTATAGAGCATGGAAAAAAAAAACATTAGGCACAAGAATCGTTAGCAATGTTTTTCGAGCTCGAGTTACGCCAAAAACAATTTTCGCTTTCTACGTAGGGCAAAACTAGGACGAAAAATCCGACTTCATTTTTATCCCATTCGGACTTGAGAAATCTGTTGAGCATGGAAAAATGCTACTTTAGGCGCAAAGAATCAATCTGAAATGTTTTCCGAGATAAAAGTTATGGGCAAAATACAATTCATGTTCAATGTAGGGCACTACGTGTACGAAAAATCCAACTTCATTTTTTCCAGATTCTGACGAGACAGAGCTGTAGAGCTTGGAAAAAAACCACTTTAGGGACAAGAATCGTTTTGAAATGTTTTTCGGGCTAAGAGTTACGCCAAAAACACTTTTTAGTTTCAACAGAGGGCACAACTGAGACGAAAAATCCGACTTCATTTTTTCCCCATTTTGACTTAAGGAATGTGTTAAGCAAATGCTACTTCAGGCGCAAGAATCAATCAGAAATGTTTTCCGAGATAAAAGTTATGGGCAAAAATACTTGTCACGTTCATTGTATGGCACTACCTGTACGAAAAATCCAACTTCATTTTTTCCATATTCTGACGTGAGAGAGTTATAGAGCATGGAAAAAAACCATTTTAGGCACAAGAATCGTTTAGAAATGTTTTTCGGGCTAAGAGTTATGCCAAAAACACTTTTTAGTTTCTATGTAGGGCACAATTGGTACGAAAAATTCAAATTCATTTTTTTTCCATTCGGACTTGAGGAATCTGTTGAGCATGGAAAAATTCTACATTTGGCGCAAGAATCAATCTGAAATGTTTTTCCTGATAAAAGTTATGGGCAAAATACTTTTCATGTTCAATGTATGGCACTACTTGTACGAAAAATCCAACTTCATTTTTTCCAGATTCTGACGTGAAAGAGCAATAGAGCATGGAAAAAAACCACTTTAGGCAGAAGAATCCTTAGAAATGTTTTTCGGGCTAAGACTTATGCCAAAAACACTTTTCAGTTTCTACGCAGGGCACAACTGGTACGAAAAATCCGACTTCATTTTTTTCCCATTCGGACTTGAGGAATCTGTTGAGCATGGAAAAATGCTTCTTTAGGCACAAGAATCAATCAGAAATGTTTTACGAGATAAAAGTTATGGGCAAAATACTTTTCCCGTTCAATGTAGGGCACTACGTGTACGAAAAATCCGACTTCATTTTTTCCAGATTCTGACGTGACAGAGCTATAGAGCATGGAGAAAAACCACTTTAGGCACAAGAATCGTTTAGCAATGTTTTTCGAGCTCAGAGTTATGCCAAAAATAATTTTCTGTTTCTACGTAGGGCAAAACTAGGACGAAAAATCCGACTTCATTTTTATCCCATTCAAACTTGAGAAATCTGTTGAGCATGGAAAAATGCTACTTTAGGCGCAAAGAATCAATCTGAAATGTTTTCCGAGATAAAAGTTATGGGCAAAATACAATTCATGTTCAATGTAGGGCACTACGTGTACGAAAAATCCAACTTCATTTTTTCCAGATTCTGACGAGACAGAGCTGTAGAGCTTGGAAAAAAACCACTTTAGGGACAAGAATCGTTTTGAAATGTTTTTCGGGCTAAGAGTTACGCCAAAAACACTTTTTAGTTTCAACAGAGGGCACAACTGAGACGAAAAATCCGACTTCATTTTTTCCCCATTTTGACTTAAGGAATGTGTTAAGCAAATGCTACTTCAGGCGCAAGAATCAATCAGAAATGTTTTCCGAGATAAAAGTTATGGGCAAAAATACTTGTCACGTTCATTGTATGGCACTACCTGTACGAAAAATCCAACTTCATTTTTTCCATATTCTGACGTGAGAGAGTTATAGAGCATGGAAAAAAACCATTTTAGGCACAAGAATCGTTTAGAAATGTTTTTCGGGTTAAGAGTTATGCCAAAAAACACTTTCTGTTTCTACATAGGGCACAACTGGTACGAAAAATCCGACTTCATTTTTTTCTCAGTCGGACTTGAGGAATCTGTTGAGCATGGAAAAATACTACTTTTAGCGCAAGAATCTATCAAAATTATTTTCCGAGATAAAAGTTATGGGCAAAATACTTTTCCCGTTCAATGTAGGGCACTACGTTTACGAGAAATCGAACTTCATTTTTTCCAGATTCTGACGTGACAGAGCTGTAGAGTATGGAAAAAAACCACTTTAGGCACAAGAATCGTTTAGAAATGTTTTTCGGGCTAAGAGTTATGCCAAAAACACTTTTTAGTTTCTATGTAGGGCACAATTGGTACGAAAAATTCAAATTCATTTTTTTTCCATTCGGACTTGAGGAATCTGTTGAGCATGGAAAAATTCTACATTTGGCGCAAGAATCAATCTGAAATGTTTTTCCTGATAAAAGTTATGGGCAAAATACTTTTCATGTTCAATGTATGGCACTACTTGTACGAAAAATCCAACTTCATTTTTTCTAGATTCTGACGTGAAAGAGCAATAGAGCATGGAAAAAAACCACTTTAGGCAGAAGAATCCTTAGAAATGTTTTTCGGGCTAAGACTTATGCCAAAAACACTTTTCGGTTTCTACTCGGGCACAACCGGGTACGAAAAATCCGACTTCATTTTTTTCCCATTCGGACTTGAGGAATCTGTTGAGCATGGAAAAATGCTTCTTTAGGCACAAGAATCAATCAGAAATGTTTTACGAGATAAAAGTTATGGGCAAAATACTTTTCCCGTTCAATGTAGGGCACTACGTGTACGAAAAATCCGACTTCATTTTTTCCAAATTCTGACGAGACATAGCTGTAGAGCTTGGAAAAAAACCACTTTAGGGACAAGAATCGTTTTGAAATGTTTTTCGGGCTAAGAGTTATGCCAAAAACACTTTTCAGTTTCTACAAAGGGCACAACTGGGACGAAAAATCCGACTTCATATTTTCCCCATTTTGACTTGAGGAATGTGTTAAGCAAATGCTACTAAAGGCGCTAGAATCAATCAGAAATGTTTTCCGAGATAAAAGTTATGGGCAAAATACTTGTCAAGTTCAATGTATGGCACTACCTGTACGAAAAATCCAACTTCATTTTTTCCATATTCAGACGTGAGAGAGTTATAGAGCATGGAAAAAAACCATTTTAGGCACAAGAATCATTAGAAATGTTTTTCGGGCTAAGAGTTATGCCAAAAAACACTTTCTGTATCTACGTAGGGCACAACTGGTACGAAAAATCCGAGTTCATTTTTTTCTCTGTCGGACTTGAGGAATCTGTTGAGCATGGAAAAATGCTACTTTAAGCGCAATAATCTATCATAAATGTTTTCCGAAATAAAAGTTATGGGCAAAATACTTATCCCGTTCAATGTAGGGCACTACGTGTACGAGAAATCGAACTTCATTTTTTCCAGATTCTGACGTGACGTAGCTGTAGAGTATGGAAAAAAACCACTTTAGGCACAAGAATTGTTTAGAAATGTTTTTCGGGCTAAGAGTTATGCCAAAAACACTTTTTAGTTTCTAGGCAGGGCACAACTGGTACGAAAAATTCAAATTCATTTTTTTCCATTCGGACTTGAGAAATCTGTTGAGCATGGAAAAATTCTACATTTGGCGCAAGAATCAATCTGAAATGTTTTTCCTGATAAAAGTTATGGGCAAAATACTTTTCACGTTCAATGTATGGCACTACTTGTACGAAAAATTCAACTTCATTTTTTCCAGATTCTGACGTGAAAGAGCAATAGAGCATGGAAAAAAACCACTTTAGGCATAAGAATCCTTAGAAATGTTTTTCGAGCTAAGAGTTATGCCAAAAACACTTTTCAGTTTCTACGCAGGGCACAACTAGTACGAAAAATCCGACTTCATTTTTTTCCCATTCGGACTTGAGGAATCTGTTGAGCATGGAAAAATGCTTCTTTAGGCGCAAGAATCAATCAGAAATGTTTTCCGAGATAAAAGTTATGGGCAAAATACTTTTCCCGTTCAATGTAGGGCACTACGTGTACGAAAAATCCGACTTCATTTTTTCCATATTCTGACGTGACAGAGCTATAGAGCATGGAAAAAAACCACTTTAGGCACAAAAATCGTTTAGCAATGTTTTTCGAGCTCAGAGTTATGCCAAAAATAATTTTCTGTTTCCACGTAGGGCAAAACTAGGACGAAAAATCCGACTTCATTTTTATCCCATTCGGACTTGAGAAATCTGTTGAGCATGGAAAAATGCTACTTCAGGTGCAAAGAATCAATCCGAAATGTTTTTCGAGATAAAAGTTATGGGCAAAATACAATTCATGTTCAATGTAGGGCACTACGTGTACGAAAAATCCGACTTCATTTTTTCCAAATTCTGACGAGACAGACCTGTAGAGCTTGGAAAAAAACCACTTTAGGGACAAGAATCGTTTTGAAATGTTTTTCGGGCTAAGAGTTATGCCAAAAACACTTTTCAGTTTCTACAAAGGGCACAACTGGGACGAAAAATGCGACTTCATTTTTTCCCCATTTTGACTTGAGGAATGTGTTAAGCAAATGCTACTTCAGGTGCAAGAATCAATAAGAAATGTTTTCCGAGATAAAAGTTATGGGCAAAATACTTGTCAAGTTCAATGTATGGCACTACCTGTACGAAAAATCCAACTTCATTTTTTCCATATTCAGACGTGAGAGAGTTATAGAGCATGGAAAAAAACCATTTTAGGCACAAGAATTATTAGAAATGTTTTTCGGGCTAAGAGTTATGCCAAAAAACACTTTCTGTATCTACGTAGGGCACAACTGGTACGAAAAATCCGACTTCATTTTTTTTCTCTCATTCGGACTTGAGGAATATGTTGAGCATGGAAAAATGCCTACTTTAAGCGCAAGAATCTACCATAAATGTTTTCCGAGATAAAAGTTATGGGCAAAATACTTTTCCCGTTCAATGTAGGGCTCTACGTGTACGAGAAATCGAACTTCATTTTTTCCAGATTCTGACGTGACGTAGCTGTATAGTATGGAAAAAAACAACTTTAGGCACAAGAATCGTTTAGAAATGTTTTTCGGGCTAAGAGTTATGCCAAAAACACTTTTTAGTTTCTAGGCAGGGCACAACTAGTACGAAAAATTCAAATTCATTTTTTTTCCATTCGGACTTGAGGAATCTGTTGAGCATGGAAAAATTCTACTTTTGGCGCAAGAATCAATCAGAAATGTTTTCGAGATAAAAGTTATGGGCAAAATACTTTTCACGTTCAATGTATGGCACTACTTGTACGAAAAATCCAACTTCATTTTTTCCGATATCGACGTGAAAGAGCTATAGAGCATGGAAAAAAACCACTTTAGGCACAAGAATCGTTTAGAAATGATTTTCGGGCTAAGAGTTATGCCAAAAACACTTTTCGCTTTCTACGCAGGGCACAACCGGTACGATAAATCCGACTTCATTTTTTTTCCCATTCGGACTTGAGGAATCTGTTGAGCATGGAAAAATGCTACTTTAGGCGCAAGAATCAATCAGAAATGTTTTCCGAGATAAAAGTTATGGGCAAAATACTTTTCCCGTTCAATGTAGGGCACTACGTATAAGAAAAATCCGAAATCTAT
Source organism: Beta corolliflora (assembly GCA_947648045.1). NCBI lineage: Eukaryota > Viridiplantae > Streptophyta > Magnoliopsida > Caryophyllales > Amaranthaceae > Beta > Beta corolliflora. The sequence continues at coordinate 54,446 of CANSZD010003081.1, read as the reverse complement.
TTTTTCCAGATTCGATGTGACAGAGCTCTAGAGCATGGAAAAAAAACCACTTTAGGCACAAGAATCGTTTAGAAATGTTGTTCGGGCAAAGAATTATGGCAAAAACACTTTTCAGTTCAATGCAGGGCACAACCGGTACGAAAAATCCGACTTCATTTTTATCCCATTCGGACTTGAGAAATCATTGAGCATGGAAAAATGCTACTTCAGACAAAGAATCAATCCGAAATGTTTTCCGAGATAAAAGTTATGGGCAAAATACAATTCATGTTCAATGTAGGGCACTACGTGTACGAAAAATCCGACTTCATTTTTTCCAAATTCCGACGAGACAGAGTCGTAGAGCATGGAAAAAAACCACTTTAGGGACAAGAATCGTTTTGAAATGTTTTTCGGGCTAAGAGTTATGCCAAAAAACACTTTTCGTTTCTACAAAGGGCACAATTGGGACGAAAAATCCGACTTCATTTTTTTCCCATTTTGACTTGAGGAATGTGTTAAGCAAATGCTACTTCAGAGCAAGAATCTATCAGAAATGTTTTCCGAGATAAAAGTTATGGGCAAAATACTTGTCACGTTCAATGTATGGCACTACCTGTACGAAAAATCCAACTTCATTTTTTCCATATTCAGACGTGAGAGAGTTATAGAGCATGGAAAAAAACCATTTTAGGCACAAGAATCATTAGAAATGTTTTTCGGGCTAAGAGTTATGCCAAAAAACACTTTCTCGTATCTACGTAGGGCACAACCGGTACGAAAAATCCGACTTCATTTTTTTCCCCATGTCGAACTTGAGGAATCCGTTGAGCAAGGAAAAATGCTACTTTAAGCGCAAGAATCTATCATAAATGTTTTCCGAGATAAAAGTTATGGGCAAAATACTTTTCCCGTTCAATGTAGGGCACTACGTGTACGAGAAATCGAACTTCATTTTTTCCCGATTCTGACGTGACAGAGCTGTAGAGTATGGAAAAAAACCACTTTAGGCACAAGAATCGTTTAGAAATGTTTTTCGGGCTAAGAGTTATGCCAAAAACACTTTTTAGTTTCTATGTAGGGCACAACTGGTACGAAAAATTCAAATTCATTTTTTTTCCATTCGGACTTGAGGAATCTTTAGAGCATGGAAAAATTCTACTTTTGGCGCAAGAATCAATCGAAATGTTTTCCGAGATAAAAGTAATGGGCAAAATACTTTTCTCGTTCAATGTAGGGCACTACGTGTAAGAAAAATCGAAATCTATTTTTTCCAGATTCTGATGTGACAGAGCTCTAGAGCATAGAAAAAAACCACTTTAGGCACAATAATCGTTTAAAAATGTTTTTCGGGCAAAGAGTTATGCCAAAAACACTTTTCAGATTCAATGTAGGGCACAACTGGTACGAAAAATCCGACTTCATTTTTTTTCCCATTCGGACTTGATGAATCTGTTGAGCATGGAAAAATGCTTCTTTAGGCGCAACAATCAATCAGAAATGTTTTCCGATATGAATGTTATGGGCAAAATACATTTCACGTTCAATGTAGGGCACTACGTGTTCGAAAAATCCGACTTCATTTTTTCCTGATTCGGATGTGACAGAGCTGTAGAGCATGGAAAAAAACCATTTTAGGCACAAGAATAGTTTAGAAATGTTTTTCGGGCTAAGAGTTATGCCAAAAACACTTTTGAGTTTCTACGCAAGGCACAACTGGTACGAAAAATCCGACTTCATTTTTTTCCCATTCTGACTTGATGAATGTGTTGAGCATGGAAAAATGCTACTTTAGACCCGAGAATCAATCAGAAATGTTTTCCGATATAAAAGTTATGGGCAAAAATACTTTTCACGTTCAATGTAGGGCACTACGTGTACGAAAAATCCGACTTCATTTTTTCCATATTCTGACATGACAGAGCTATAGAGCTTGGAAAAAACCACTTTAGGCACAAAAATCGTTTAGAAATGTTTTTCGGGCTAAGAGTTATGCCAAAAACACTTTTCAGTTTCTACGCAGGGCACAACTGGTACGATAAATCCGACTTCATTTTTTTCTCATTCAGACTTGAGGAATCTGTTGAGCATGGAAAAATGCTACTTTAGGCGCAAGAATCAATCAGAAATGTTTACCGAGATAAAAGTTATGGGCAAAATACTTTTCCCGTTCAATGTAGGGCACTACGTATAAGAAAAATCGAAATCTATTTTTTCCAGATTCTGATGTGACAGAGCTCTAGAGCATGGAAAAAAACCACTTTAGGCACAAGAATCGTTTAGAAATGTTGTTCGGGCAAAGAATTATGGCAAAAACACTTTTCAGATTCAATGCAGGGCACAACTGGTACGAAAAATCCGACTTCATTTTTATCCCATTCGGACTTGAGAAATCTGTTGAGCATGGAAAAATGCTACTTCAGGCGCAAAGAATCAATCCGAAATGTTTTCCGAGATAAAAGTTATGGGCAAAATACAATTCATGTTCAATGTAGGGCACTACGTGTACGAAAAATCCGACTTCATTTTTTCCAAATTCTGACGAGACAGAGCTGTAGAGCATGGAAAAAAAACCACTTTAGGGACAAGAATCGTTTTGAAATGTTTTTCGGGCTAAGAGTTATGCCAAAAACACTTTTCAGTTTCTACAGAGGGCACAATTGGGACGAAAAATCCGACTTCATTTTTTCCCCATTTTGACTTGAGGAATGTGTTAAGCAAATGCTACTTCAGGCGCAAGAATCTATCGAAATGTTTTCCGAGATAAAAGTTATGGGCAAAATACTTGTCACGTTCAATGTATGGCACTACCTGTACGAAAAATCCAACTTCATTTTTTCCATATTCAGACGTGAGAGAGTTATAGAGCATGGAACAAAACCATTTTAGGCACAAGAATCATTAGAAATGTTTTTCGGGCTAAGTGTTATGCCAAAAAACACTTTCTGTATCTACGTAGGGCACAACTGGTACGAAAAATCCGACTTCATTTTTTTCTCTGTCGAAATTGAGGAATCTGTTGAGCAAGGAAAAATGCTACTTTAAGCGCAAGAATCTATCATAAATGTTTTCCGAGATAAAAGTTATGGGCAAAATACTTTTCCCGTTCAATGTAGGGCACTACGTGTACGAGAAATCGAACTTCATTTTTTCCCGATTCTGACGTGACAGAGCTGTAGAGTATGGAAAAAAACCACTTTAGGCACAAGAATCGTTTAGAAATGTTTTTCGGGCTAAGAGTTATGCCAAAAACACTTTTTAGTTTCTATGTAGGGCACAACTGGTACGAAAAATTCAAATTCATTTTTTTTCCATTCGGACTTGAGGAATCTGTTTAGCATGGAAAAATTCTACTTTTGGCGCAAGAATCAATCAGAAATGTTTTCCGAGATAAAAGTAATGGGCAAAATACTTTTCTCGTTCAATGTAGGGCACTACGTGTAAGAAAAATCGAAATCTATTTTTTCCAGATTCTGATGTGACAGAGCTCTAGAGCATAGAAAAAAACCACTTTAGGCACAATAATCGTTTAGAAATGTTTTTCGGGCAAAGAGTTATGCCAAAAACACTTTTCAGGTTCAATGTAGGGCACAACTGGTACGAAAAATCCGACTTCATTTTTTTCCCATTCGGACTTGATGAATCTGTTGAGCATGGAAAAATGCTTCTTTAGGCGCAACAATCAATCAGAAATGTTTTCCGATATGAATGTTATGGGCAAAATACATTTCACGTTCAATGTAGGGCACTACGTGTTCGAAAAATCCGACTTCATTTTTTCCCCGATTCGGATGTGACAGAGCCGTAGAGCATGGAAAAAAACCATTTTAGGCACAAGAATAGTTTAGAAATGTTTTTCGGGCTAAGAGTTATGCCAAAAACACTTTTGAGTTTCTACGCAAGGCACAACTGGTACGAAAAATCCGACTTCATTTTTTTCCCATTCTGACTTGATGAATGTGTTGAGCATGGAAAAATGCTACCTTAGACCCGAGAATCAATCAGAAATGTTTTCCGATATAAAAGTTATGGGCAAAAATACTTTTCACGTTCAATGTAGGGCACTACGTGTACGAAAAATCCGACTTCATTTTTTCCATATTCTGACATGACAGAGCTATAGAGCTTGGAAAAAACCACGTTAGGCACAAAAAACGTTTAGAAATGTTTTTCGGGCTAAGAGTTATACCAAAAACACTTTTCAGTTTCTACGCAGGGCACAACTGGTACGAAAAATCCGACTTCATTTTTTTTCCCACTCGAACTTGAGGAATCCGTTGAGCATGGAAAAATGCTACTTTAGGCGCAAGAATCAATCGAAATGTTTTTCGAGATAAAAGTTATGGGCAAAATACTTTTCCCATTCAATGTAGGGCACTACGTGTACGAAAAATCCGACTTCATTTTTTCCATATTCTGACGTGACAGAGCTATAGAGCATGGAAAAAAACCACTTTAGGCACAACAATCGTTTAGCAATGTTTTTCGAGCTCAGAGTTATGCCAAAAATAATTTTCAGTTTCTACGTAGGGCAAAACTAGGACGAAAAATCCGACTTCATTTTTATCCCATTCGGACTTGAGAAATCTGTTGAGCATGGAAAAATGCTACTTCAGGCGCAAAGAATGAATCCGAAATGTTTTCCGAGATAAAAGTTATGGGCAAAGAATCGTTTTGAAATGTTTTTGCCAAGATTATGCCAAAACTTTATAAATGGACGAAAACGACTTCATTTTCCCATTTTACTTGAGAATGTTAACAAATCTATTTCCAGAATCAATAAATGTTTCCGAGATAAAGTTATGCAAAAACATGTCACCAATGTGGCACACACAAAAACCAACTCATTTTCCATATTCGATGTGAGAGTTATAGCAAAAAACCATTTTAGGCACAAGAATCATAGAAATGTTTTCGGGCTAAGAGTTATGCCAAAAAACACTTTCTGTATCTACGTAGGGCACAACTGGTACGAAAATTCCGACTTTATTTTTTTCTCTGTCGGACTTGAGGAATCTGTTGAGCATGGAAAAATGCTACTTTAAGCGCAAGAATCTATCATAAATGTTTTCCGAGATAAAAGTTATGGGCAAAAAACTTTTCCCGTTCAATGTAGGGCACTACGTGTACGAGAAATCGAACTTCATTTTTTCTAGATTCCGACGTGACGTAGTCAGAGTATGGAAAAAAACTACTTTAGGCACAAGAATCGTTTAGAAATGATTTTCGGGCTAAGAGTTATGCCAAAAACACTTTTTAGTTTCTATGTAGGGCACAACCGGGTACGAAAAAATCAAATTCATTTTTTTTCCATTCGGCCTTGAGGAATCTGTTGAGCATGGAAAAATTCTACTTTTGGCGCAAGAATCAATCAGAAATGTTTTTCGAGATAAGAGTTATGGGCAAAATACTTTTCACGTTCAATGTAGGGCACTACGTGTACGAGAAATCGAACTTCATTTTTTCCAGATTCTAACGTGACAGAGCTGTAGAGTATGGAAAAAAACACTTTAGGCACAAGAATCGTTTAGAAAGGTTTTTCGGGCTAAGAGTTATGTCAAAAACACTTTTTAGTTTCTATGTAGGGCACAACTGGTACGAAAAATTCAAATTCATTTTTTTTCCATTCGGACTTGAGGAATCTGTTGAGCATGGAAAAATTCTACTTTTGGCGCAAGAATCAATCAGAAATGTTTTCCGAGATAAAAGTTATGGGCAAAATACTTTTCCCGTTCAATGTAGGGCACTACGTGTAAGAAAAATCGAAATCTATTTTTTCCAGATTCTGATGTGACAGAGCTCTAGAGCATGGAAAAAAACCACTTTAGGCACAAGAATCGTTTAGAAATGTTTTTCGGGCAAAGAGTTACGCCAAAAACACTTTTCAGATTCAATGCAGGGCACAACTGGTACGAAAAATCCGACTTCATTTTTTTTCCCATTCGGACTTGAGGAATCTGTTGAGCGTGGAAAAATGCTTCTTTAGGCGCAACAATCAATCAGTAATGTTTTCCGAGATAAAAGTTATGGGAAAATACTTCTCCCGTTCAATGTAGGGCACTACGTGTACGAAAAATCCGACTTCATTTTTTCCTGATTCTGACGTGACAGAGCTATAGAGCATGGAAAAAAACCACTTTAGGCACAAGAATCGTTTAGCAATGTTTTTCGACCTCAGAGTTATGCCAAAAATAATTTTCGGTTTCTACGTAGGGCAAAACTAGGACAAAAAATCCGACTTCATTTGTATCCCATTCGGACTTGAGAAATCATGTGAGCATGGAAAAATGCTACTTCAGCGCAAAGAATCAATCCGAAATGTTTTCCGAGATAAAAGTTATGGGCAAAATACAATTCATGTTCAATGTAGGGCACTACGTGTACGAAAAATCCGACTTCATTTTTTCCAAATTCTGACGAGACAGAGCTGTAGAGCTTGGAAAAAAACCACTTTAGGGACAAGAATCGTTTTGAAATGTTTTTCGGGCTAAGAGTTATGCCAAAAAACACTTTTCAGTTTCTACAGATGGCACAACTGGGACGAAAAATCCGACTTCATTTTTTTCCTATTTTGACTTGAGGAATGTGTTAAGCAAATGCTACTTCAGCGCAAGAATCAATCGAAATGTTTTCCGAGATAAAAGTTATGGGCAAAATACATGTCACGTTCAATGTATGGCACTACCCTGTACGAAAAATCCAACTTTATTTTTTCCATATTCAGACATGAGAGAGTATAGAGCATGGAAAAAAACCATTTTAGGCACAAGAATCATTAGAAATGTTTTTCGGGCTAAGAGTTATGCCAAAAAATACTTTATGTATCTACGTAGGGCACAACCGGTACGAAAAATCGACTTCATTTTTTCTCTCGTCGGACTTGAGGAATCCTGTGAGCATGGAAAAATGCTACTTTAAGCGCAAGAATCTATCATAAATGTTTTCAGAGATAAAAGTTATGGGCAAAATACTTTTCCCGTTCAATGTAGGGCACTACGTGTAAGAAAAATCGAAATCTATTTTTTCCAGATTCTGATGTGACAGAGCTCTAGAGCATGGAAAAAAACCACTTTAGGCACAAGAATCGTTTAGAAATGTTTTTCGGGCAAAGAGTTATGCCAAAAACACTTTTCAGATTCAATGCAGGGCACAACTGGTACGAAAAATCCAACTTCATTTTTTTTCCCATTCGGACTTGAGGAATCTGTTGAGCGTGGAAAAATGCTTCTTTAGGCGCAACAATCAATCAGAAATGTTTTCCGATATGAATGTTATGGGCAAAATACATTTCACGTTCAATGTAGGGCACAACGTGTACGAAAAATCCGACTTCATTTTTTCCTGATTCGGATGTGACAGAGCTGTACAACATGAAAAAAAACCATTTTAGGCACAAGAATAGTTTAGAAATGTTTTTGGGCTAAAAGTTATGCCAAAAAAACTTTTGAGTTTCTACGAAAGGCACAACCGGTACAAAAAATCCGACTTCATTTTTTTTCCCATTCTGGCTTGATGAATGTGTTGAGCATGGAAAAATGCTACTTTAGGCCCGAGAATCAATCAAGAAATGTTTTCAGATATAAAAGTTATGGGCAAAAATACTTTTCACGTTCAATGTAGGGCACTACGTGTACGAAAAATCCGACTTCATTTTTTCTAGATTCCGACGTGACGAAGTCAGAGAGCATGGAAAAAAAACCACATAAGGCACAAGAATCGTTTAGCAATATTTTTCGAGCTAAGAGTTATGCCAAAAATAATTTTCAGTTTCTACGTAGGGCAAAATTGGGACGAAAAATCCGACTTCATTTTCATCCCATTCGGACTTGAGGAATCTGTTGAGCATGGAAAAATGCTACTTTAGGCGCAAAGAATCAATTGGAAATGTTTTCCGAGATAAAAGTTATGGGCAAAACACTTTTTACGTTCAATGTAAGGCACTACGTGTACGAAAAATCGACTTAATTTTTCTAGATTCCGACGTGACGTAGTAGAGCATGGAAAAAAACCACTTAAAGCACAAGAATCGCTTAGCAATGTTTTTCGAGCTAAGAGTTATGCCAAAATCCGACTTTAATTTTTTCCAGATTCTGACGTGACAAAGCTGTAGAGCATGGAAAAAAAACCACTTTAGGCACAATAATCGTTTAGAAATGTTTTTCGAGCTAAGAGTTATGCCAAAAACATTTTTCAGTTTCTACGCAGGGCACAACTGGTACGAAAAATCCGACTTCATTTTTTCCCCATTCGGACATGAGGAATCTGTTGAGCATGGACAAATGCTACTTTAGGCGCAAGAATCTATCATAAATATTTTTCGAGATAAAAGTTATGGGCAAAATACTTTTCCCGTGCAATGTAGGGCACTACGTGTACGAGAAATCGATCTTTATTTTTTCCAGATTCTGACGTGATAGAACTGTAGAGCATGGAAAAAAACCACTTTAGGCACAAGAATCGTTTCGAAATGTTTTTCGAGCTAAGAGTTATGCCAAAAACACTTTTTAGTTTCTACGTAGGGCACAACTGGTACGAAAAATTCAAATTAATTTTTTCCATTCTGACTTGAGGAATCTGTTGAGCATGGAAAAATGCTACGTTAGGCGCAAGAATCAATCAGATATGTTTTTCGAAATAAAAGTTATGGGCAAAATACTTTTCACGTTCAATGTATACTTGTACGAAAAATCCAACTTCATTTTTTCCAGATTCTGACGTGAAAGAGCTATAGAGCATGGAAAAAAACCACTTTAGGCACAAGAATCCTTAGAAATGTTTTTCGGGCTAAGAGTTATGCCAAAAACACTTTTCGCTTTCTACTCGTGGCACAACCGGGTACGAAAAATCCGACTTCATTTTTTTCCCATTCGGACTTGAGGAATCAGTTGAGAATGGAAAAATGCTACTTTAGGCGCAAGAATCAATCAGAAATGTTTTTCGAGAAAAAAGTTATGGGCAAAATACTTTTCCCGTTCAATGTAGGGCACTACGTGTAAGAAAAATCGAACTCTATTTTTTTTAGATTCTGATGTGACAGAGCTCTAGAGCATGGAAAAAAACCACTTTAGGCACAAGAATCGTTTAGATATGTTTTTCGGGCAAAGAGTTATGCCAAAAACACTTTTCAGATTCAATGCAAGGCACAACTGGTACGAAAAATCCGACTTCATTTTTTTTCCCATTCGGACTTGAGGAATATGTTGAGCATGGAAAAATGCTACTATAGGCGCAAGAATCAATCGGAAATGTTTTCCGAGATGAAAGTTATGGGCAAAAATACTTTTCACGTTCAATGTAGGGCACTACGTGTACGAAAAATCCGACTTCATTTTTTCCTGATTCGGATGTGACAGAGCTGTAGAGCTTGGAAAAAAACCACTTTAGGCACAAGAATAGTTTAGAAATGTTTTTCGGGCTAAGAGTTATGCCAAAAACACTTTTGAGTTTCTACGCAAGGCACAACTGGTACGAAAAATCCGTCTTCATTTTTTCCCATTCTGACTTGATGAATGTGTTGAGCATCGAAAAATGCTACATTAGGCGCAAGAATCAATAAGAAATGTTTTCCGATATAAAAGTTATGGGCAAAAATACTTTTCACGTTCAATGTAGGGCACTACGTGTACGAAATATCCGACTTCATTTTTTCTAGATTCCGACGTGACAGAGCTATAGACCTTGGAAAAAAACCACTTTAGGCACAAAAATCGTTTAGAAATGTTTTTCGGGCTAAGAGTTATGCCAAAAACACTTTTCAGTTTCTACGCAGGGCAAAACTGGAACGAAAAATCCGACTTCATTTGTTTTTCCCATTCGGACTTGAGGAATCTGTTGAGCATGGAAAAATGCTACTTTAGGCGCAAAGAATCAATCCGAAATGTTTTCCGAGATAAAAGTTATGGGCAAAATACTTTTCACGTTCAATGTAGGGCACTACGTGTACAAAAAATCCGACTTCATTTTTTCCAGATTCTGACGTGACAGAGCTGTAGAGCATGGAAAAAAAACCACTTTAGGCACAAGAATCGTTTAGAAATGTTTTTCGGGTTAAGAGTTATGCCAAAAACACTTTTCAGTTTGTTATTCTAGTATGAACACTAGACCAACTACAAGAGGGGGGGTGAATTGTAGTTGAGGAGAAATTTTCGATTTGTAATGCGGAATTAAAACAAACTTGAAATTAGAAAGAGACAAGCACACAAGATTTTTACAAGTAAAACTTCCTAGGCCCAAGAGGAAGAAAAACCTTGACCACGAGGGATTTTGACTCAAACTCTTTTTAATATACTAGGCCAAAAGACTCTCTTTTGTACAACCTAATACTGGACCTTCTCTGTTCCTCTAGGAACTTGTTCCCCAGTCACTCAGTTCCCCCTCAACTGATGACACTCACTTTTGACTTCACTCGAAGTCTTCTCTCTTCTCTCTTTCTTTCTCTCTCTTGAATACAAGAATATTCTCTGATTTTTCTCTCACCCACACACTATGAATATAACAATAATGAGTATGTTGAATAAAAGAGGAAATTACAAGAAAAACTTTCTAAGTAATGATTAACTTTTTCCGCTTGAAAGTTCTTAAGTTTTTCTTCAAATAATTTCTTCTTATATAGCTGCTGCAAACCTTCTTCTACTGGTCATGTTGTGCTCCACGTTCTCCTCAAATTGCGTGAGTAGAGTAATGGAGATCGTGGTCCTAAATTCACTGCACTTTCTCCACGAGTTTTACAACGGGAAAAAACGTCCCACTACTATCCGTTAGTGGTCTAATCTTCCAAGCAGTAATGCGCAAGTGGAGGAGTTAGTTGGAGAACCTCAAGGAGTTAGTTCTACAATTTAAGCACCGTAATTCTCCAACTGTTTTGCACGCACAAGAATAAAGAACAAAAACATCTAATAACTTAAAGAATCTTTTATTCAAAGATTCTAAGTTACTAGAATATTAAACATACCATATGATAAAAATTCAAAGTGTATAAATTAAATATCTTGACTTAGATTAAATAATTAATCTTTCTCCACAAGATATAAATGTAAATTTGAACATTACATTATTTTTGGTATTTTATAATTTTCGCTAAATAAAAACTATATTGTAAAATTAACCTAAGTATTTGGCATCATCAAAACATGAAATACAATAATATTCTCCCTTTTTGATGATGGCAAATATAAGGCATATAAAAACAAAATAAGAAAAATAAAATAACCAAAGCAAAAGAATCAAGAGCTAATGACTTTAAAAAGCAAAACTAACAAAAGATTAAGAAAATAAATCTAGCACTACACTAACAGAAAACTAATATGAAACTAACATAAATCAGCCTTGAATAAGAAAAATCCAAAATGCATCACCTAGAACCGAAGAAGGACTAGAATTTAAAGTTTTATGTGCCACTCTACTTCTTCCACCTTTTGTCATCATCAAAAACAACAAGTACCCAGCATTGCTCTAAGAGTTCATCATGTACAACAATGTCAAAGCGTAGTAGCTCAAACACTCATCTAATAATACTAGCCATCCAACATGTAAATGAGCGTATAGAGACAAAACAGATGCAAACAAGCAAGGTATGAGCCATAGCAGAGTTGAAGAGATGAAAAGAAGAAGGAAAGAAAATATAAGAAGAAAGAAAATAAAGAAAAATAAACCAAAATAAACCGATGTGATTAACACATCCAAAAACTAACAATAACAACGAGCACCAATGTTTAGTTACAAAAACCAAAAGTTATATTGTTTAATAGATTGAGGGAAGAGTGATAAAGGAAAGGATCAGGGCTTGGGACGGATGACATAGGTGTAAACAACGGAGTCAATCTTCTCACGAACAACCGCTTCACCTTTCTTCACAAAGAAGAAGAAGGTGCTCCCGTTGACCATCAATGCGAGCAATCCTAGCTTCCAACCCCTGGACCCTTGAATGAAGAAGAGACAGGGACCCTTGAATGTCTTTGAGCAGACCAGCAAGACCAGTAGTAGAGAGCAAGGGAAAATCGACAACTTTGGAATTAGATCATGTAGGAACTGGATCCTCCTCCAAGTCAATCATGACAGCATCATCATCATCCTTGTTCCTTGGGGACTTGGTATCTGTCAACCTTCTACTCTTCCTCACTGACTTGGTTCCCCCAGAAGTACGGGGCAGGATAAAACGCCAAACAAGTTGAAATAGGAACTTGTGAAAAGGTGAAAGGTCTTTTTGGTCAAAAGAAAAATCGAGAGACTTTCCACCAAAAAACGACAGTAACTTTATCATTTGAAATTCCATTTATATTCAATTGAACCTTGCCCTTAATGTAGGTCTTGTACCCTTCAGTTGGTACATCCAGCCAGTCTCCTAGAATTTTTTCAGTAAATTTCACCAATTTACTATTGACAACACTCATGCACATACCATCAGAATTTTCAAACTTTGAACAGAATTCACCCATTTCAGCCTCAAACAAACCCTCATCAGAACAAAGAATTTTAGACCACTTCTGAAATTTCACTAAGTCAAGAAATTCTACCCATTTAACTTTCTTGCACCATGCAAGATCAACACAGAATCCAATCAAGTATTTGGAGGATTTTGATTTCTTACCCCTTTTTATCGGCACATTAATGATCTTTTCTTGCTCTGTTTCATCCTCGCTAGCATGCTCTTCTTTCTTTGGTGAGTTCTCTTCATTTCCAGAGGATTGCTCAAGTGAATCCTGGGTTTCTTGAATCGAATGGGAAGATTCGTGATCGCTCTCGTCGTATTCCACCAAAGGTGAGGATTTTTCAGCAGGGAGATTTTGATGGGGTTTGGTGTAACACCCCGATAATTCTCTCTTTTCAAAAACACCTTTATAATATAAAACTTAGAGAATTACCCAAGTATTATCGCCCGTGTGATAACGTATCGGCTTATTCGTAATTTTGCAACTGAAAACAATTAATTGAACTTCAAACTTTATTGTCATAAATAAACAAATAACTAGGTACTTCAAAACAATTAACTTTAAATGTCTACTCAAACGAACTTATTGAAATACGTTCTTAGTAAAGTGACAACATGACAACTTAAATTACACAAGCTCTCCACTCCCGCATTCCCAATGATGCTACATCTCGCGAACCCGTAAATGTCAATGCTCTAGAGAGTCTCGCTCACCAAAATTGGGTCATCACAGGATCAATAAGGCAAAGCCATGATCAACACATACAAACAAAGCACGTAATCAGCAAAGCTGAGTACTACATAATAATATAAAACTTACCTAACATGATACTAAATAATAACATGCGGGGATAAATAATAATATAATCATATAACATTTCAGACAACTTTTCTCGAACTAAACTCTAAACATCTTTTTATTACTCAAATGGAATAGTTATTGGACCCGAGTTGTCTTATCTACTAAGCCTTCATCACGAAGACGAAATACGGGAGCTACCACGTATTCCGTAAATGACACCGCGATATCGAGGAACCTTTGCTAACCGAAAAAGGGATGGTGATCAATCCATCTCCCCGTAAAAAGCCATGGGCTACCACCATGTACTCCAACTCCTAATGTCCAACTCTAGACGTGCACCAGCCTAAAGTCTATAACCATCCTCGTTACACTTTACGTTCTTTACGGATTATTACTTGTTATGACACACATTCAAGCAATACGTAAATAACAATTCAACATACACAATCGAACTTCTTTTATCTTAGGATTTAATAAGTGGTCACAACTTACAATCCAAGACTTACTTCTTTTAAATCTTAACTTTCTCATTTGTTGAACCTAGCCAACAATCAAACTTACCTTTAAAAGGCATACTTATCAACTTACCAAATAAGGCCCACAATCCTCATTAAGCAAGTGAAAATAATACTTGTAAGGGAACACATGAATAATCATGAATCAATCTTAATAACATATTAATTCCCCCATGTGAATTAATGATTTAAGTTCCCATCCACATGCTTGCATCAATGGATCCATACAAACATGACAATTCTTTACTCATGATAAATCTAATAATTAACATGCTTGCTCACAGGCATAAAACATGTAGAAATCGATCATACTAAAAATCATATATGAACTTATAAAGTTCCTATACATGATACTACAACTTTTTCCTCCTTAAATCATGATACTAATCATATAATCACACAAAGTATGTACGTACCTTGTGTAGACAAATTGAGAGGCCACTTTTCTACTCTAAAAGTTGCCTAGGGAATAATCTCCGCCTAACAAAATACAAAGCATTGGTATATCAATATACCAATAAATTTACAAAGCAATAAAACTTCACTTAAAAACGTGTCAAAACCTTTTCTAAAATTCTTTTGACACCAAAGATTAAATATTTCAAACCCTAAAATATGGTACTACTAAAATAGGCTTTTAAAACCTCAAAAATCAAGACTTTAATATTTAAATCTCTCCTTGAACATAAAATATTAAATCTGAAATTTTTTTGCTTAATAATATGAAACATATAATCTGACATAATTAAAGATACAATCTTTAAACAATAATTTAACAAAATAATACTTTGAAATATTGGATCAATATATATGAAATCAATATATAAGAAAACGAGGAAAAGAATCAAAAGAAAAAGGGAGAAAAAGAGTGAAATACCGAAATCGCGAGTGAAATTTGGCAGCAAAATTGCGAAAACTTGCAGAGGCCATAACTGATAGAATAATAATCGGAATCGAGTGATTCTTGAGCCTAAGTTCAATAACTTTTCGAGATCTACAATTTCTCAGAAGGAATTTTTGGCTAAAAATAAACGGAACTATGAGAAATCTGGACAATCAGATTCGGGTGAGAGAAAAAAAACGAGTGAAGGGAGGGAAAGAGAATAGTGTGCCGTGAGTTTTGAGAGAGGAGAGAGAAAATAATCTTTGTGTGGTAAAAATAATTGGGCTTAAGGTATTTATAAGTAGGGTTTTCTTTTGGGCTTAGGAAAAGGAGATTGAGTTTGAATAGAATTTGATGACGACTAGGATTGATAAATTAGAACTCCCAAAGCATCAATATAACTCCTCTTTCCTAATCTACTTAGAATTTGGGCTCCTCAAGTCCACTTAGACTTCTTTTCCAAATCAAATTCGTATTTCAAACCTTTTCAAAGCATGCTTAATTAAAATATTTTCAACTTTCTTAAATTCTTAAAATAATTTCATTTGACTTTTAAAATAGTCAACCTTCTTTAAATAATAAAATCATTTCAACTAAAATATATATATATATAAATGATAAAATATATTTATAAAATCCTTTAAAATTATGGGGGATTACAGTCTACCCCCTAAAAAAAAGTTTCGTCCCGAAACTTGACACGAAATCTCATATATTTTTCAAAACTTGAACTCTTCTTTTCAAAAGTTTACAAAGAATCGTGCTACTTGTGCACACTTTTGCTAACTTAAAACACTTGTGTTACTTATGAACACGCTTTCTTACGCGGAGAATCTACTTCTTTAGCACTAACATGTGCAAATTGCCTAACATAGGCGTACATATGCATTAAAATCTCATAAAATAGACAAAAAGCGCGAACTTTATCGCATTCTATCCCCCTTAAAGAAAACGAGTTACGCCCTCGTAACTCACCTGAAGGAACAAGTCTGGATACTTCTTTTTCATCTCATCTTCGACTTCCCACGTTGCCTCTTCAGATTCGTGGTTAGACCAAAGTACTTTCACGATGTGGACGTCCTTATTGCGTGTACTACGCACTTTCCTGTCGAGAATCTTGACAGGTATTTCCTCATATGTGAGGCTACTATCGATCTGAATCCGTTCAGGCTCTAGGACATGACGCTCATCAGGGATATAGCGCTCGAGTTGGGAAATATGGAACACATCATGCATCTTCTCAAACTCCATTGGCAATGCCAATCTATAGGCTACTTTCCCAATTCGCTCTAAAATCTCATATGGACCTACATACTTAGCACTTAACTTGCCCTTTTTCCCAAATCTCATGACGCCCTTAGTGGGTGATACTTTCAAGAACACCTTATCACCTATAGCAAACTCATCCTCGCGTTGTTTCAAATCAGCATAACTCTTCTGCCTATCTTGCGCAGCTTGGATTCTAACCTGAATTAGTCTGACATTCTTGACAGTTTCCTCAATAAATTCTGTCCCCAAGACTATATTTTCACTAAAGTTATTCCAATAAATGGGGCTTCTACACTTCCGTCCATATAATGCCTCAAAAGGTGCAATCTTAATGCTCGCATGATAACTATTGTTATAAGAAAACTCAATCAGGTCTAATTGGTCCTCCCAACTACCTTGAAAGTCAATAGCACATGCTCTCAACATATCCTCCATAGTCGGTTAGTCCTCTCAATCTGACCATCAGTCGCAGGGTGAAAGGCTGTACTCATCTTCAATGTTGTCCCAAGGTTTAATTGGACCTTTTTCCAAAATTTCGAAAGAAACCTAGAGTCACGATCAGAAATGATATCCTTAGGAACTCCATGTAGTCTCACCACATGCCTAATGTATGTCTTAGCAAGTTGCTTCTTTTTCCATGTCTCTTTAATGGGTATAAACACACGATTTGGTCAATCTATCCACAAGAACCCAAATAGTGCCGTTTCCACTCCTCGTTTTAGGTAAGGCAGTCACAAAGTCCATAGAAATAGAATCCCACTTCCATCCAGGAACCTCTAAGGATTGAACCTTCCCCATGGGTCTCTTATGATCTATCTTCACTTTCCGACAAAAGTTAGGCACTTAGACACATACTCGGCTACCTCTCGCTTCATATTTGGCCACCAATAGATACCCTTAAGGTCCTTATACAACCTGTCACCCCCGTGGTGCACGAATATGGAGTATTATGCCCCTCATCCATAAGGCGTCTCTTAAGGTCATTACATTTTTGTGGTACACACCACCTCCCTTTAAACCTTAAACTCCCATCATCATGAATCTTAAAGTCGCCTTCCTTACCTTGCCTAATTTTCTCCTTGATCTTATCTAGGTGCTCATCCCCAACTTGACCCTCTTTGATCTCATCGAAAACCGACAAATCCAAAGATAGGGCGCTAAGTCTTGCCTCACTTTCCCCGGGATTTAAGAGTTCTAGGCTCAACCTTTGCATATCTCGACACAACTCCTCAGGAACTATCAAGGTACTCAAGCTATGACTCGATTTTCTGCTCAAGGAATCAGTAACCACATTTGCTTTCTCCTCATGATACCGAATGTCTAGGTCATAATCCTTAATCAACTCCAGCCATCTTCTTTGCCTCATATTCAAGTCTTTTTGAGTGAAAATGTACTTCAAACTTTTATGGTATGTGCATATCTTACAAGTCGCTCCATAGAGGTAATGTCTCCAAATTTTCAATGCAAACACTATGGCAAACTAACTCTAGGTCATGGGTAGGGTAATTAACCTCATAAGGTTTCAATTAACGCGACGCATACGCAATTACCTTCCCATTCCGGCTGTAGCACACATCCTAGACCATTCTTCGAAGCATCACTATATACCTCAAATCCCTCATTCCCATCGAGCGGGGTCAAAAAAAGTGCGAGAGGTTAAACGATCTTTCAAAATCTGAAAGGCTTCTTCACACTTTTCACTCCACTCAAATTTTGACTCCTTTTTCATCAAATTGGTCATAGGTCTTGCTATCTTCGAGAAATCTCTCACCAATCTCCTATAATAGCCAGCTAGACCTAAGAAACTTCTAATATCTGACACGCTCTTTGGAGTTGGCCACTCACTCACAACTTGAATCTTAGCAGGATCTACTGAGACTCCTTCCTTAGACACATAGTGACCCAAAAACGCTACTTTCTCCAAACGGAACTCACACTTAGAGAACTTGGCAAACAATTGGTTTTTCCTCAATGTCTCCAAAATGATCCTCAAGTGCTTATTATGCTCAGCCTCATTCCTCGAATATATCGCTATGTCATCAATGAAAACTACCACAAACTTATCTAGAAACTCATGAAAGATCCTATTCATTAAGTCCATAAATATAGCAGGAGCATTGGTTAACCCAAATGGCATTACAGTGAACTCATAGTGACCATAACGCGTTCTAAAGGAAGTCTTAGGTACATCCTTATCAGCTACCCTCAATTGATGATATCCTGAACGTAAGTCAATCTTTGAGAACACACTCGCTCCATTCAACTGGTCGAATAGGTCATATATTCTAGGCAAAGGATATTTGTTCTTGATGGTTACATTACTCAACTCCCTATAATCAATACATAGCCTCATGCTTCCATCCTTTTTCTTCACAAACAACACAAGGAGCTCCCCAAGGTGATGCACTAGGCCTAATATAACCTTTATCGAACAATTCTTGCAACTGCGTCTTCAACTCACTCATTTCCGGAGGTGCCATTCTATAGGGTGCTTTAGATATAGGTGCAGTTCCAGGAACTAAGTCTATGGTGAACTCAACGGCTCTAACAAGCGGCATACCCGAAATCTCACTCGAAACACGTCCATAAACTCATTCACAATTGGAACATCTTCAATACTTACCCCAACTTCTTTACTCACATCCCGCACACTACGTAAGAATAACTCACACCCCTTTCTCATCAACTTTCTTACTTGCATAGCGTAGATAACTCCAAACTTCTTAGATTTCTCAAAGCGTCTATAGGAGGTCAATTTTCCCAAAGGGTTTCTTAACACTACCTTCTGAATCTCACAGTCGATATTGGCCTTGTAGAGACTTAACCAATTCATCCCAAGAATCACATCTAGGTCTCCCAAATTGAATTATATTAAGCCGCATTGGAAAAACATAGTCTCCTATCTTCTAAGGCAAATTTCTAAACAAACTTGGTACACCTTATGATCTCCCCAAGAGGGAATACCGATAGACAAGTCAATTTCTTCATAATCTACTAACCCCAATTGAATTTCCTCAATCAAACCTTGCTCAAATCACTGAGCCTTTAACTCCTCAGTGGCTACTACCTAAAAACCTAGACAATGCTATGGATTTGCTATAATACTCAGAGATGGTCATGCTCCCCATCCTAAGGTCTATGAACTCCTGAGCATTTTCTTTCTCATAAAAGCAGGGTAAAATTTTTCCCTTAAAGCAAAGAATAAAGGATTACCAATTAAACTCTTCCACAACACTAAGTCTATTTCCATTTTCTTTCCACCATAAGTCAGCCTCATCTTTCAGATACAATACAACTTGACCTACTTTCATACCTTTAGGACAGTTCACAGCCCCGAAAATCTTTTCAAACTCCCTAATCCACTCTTTAAGAAGGTAGGGTCAGCTTGCCCCTTATAGTACGACGATTTAATCTTAGCTAGTCTCTCAAACATGTCCCCATCAGAATCGGGACTCTCGGTTCTTTCGTGAGTCAATTTCTCTCGCCAATAGGCGAATAGCGAAGCTAAGGCATCATTGTTGTTTGACACTCTACTTCGCGACTGAAATTTAACGTAACTCTACTTTGGTTTCGATTCACACTTACTTGACATTTCATACGAAGACAACATTTGATTTGACCATAAAGATCGCATCAACAAACAATTTCTCATGAAGTTACTATAACACTAAGTTCACACATTATGAACCACAACAATCATATATTCACGCATGAATAAATAATCACATAAATAATCACATAAGGATCAAATGAAACCAATCATAATAAATAAAATATTTCCCCTTTTCACGTACTAAAATATATTCTCACTCAACTCAAATAACTGAATAATAACTTTTATTCCTCGAACGATAACAAGAATATTTTCCAATCCAAAATAACCAACTTATTCCTCAACAATATAAAGATGCTAAAGAAGGAAATTTAAACCATTGTAGCTTGACTACTTTCCAACAACTAATCTTAAAGCATAAAGAAATACTCTTATGGAGTTACATTATCATTCCTATCCTTATTTCCTTTATGCTTTTATGGAGTAAACATTTCATCTTCAAAGTCTCCAGAGTCTTCACTATAATAATAATAATAATAATAACCTGAATTCCTAGATCTAGTAGATCTTCGAATCCTTTTGGGTTGATGTCCATTTCCATCCATCTCTAAATCACTAACATCGCTCAGATAAGGTCTCCAAGTAACATTGTAGATGTCCTTTCAGGTTTGCGCTGTAGTACGATCAAACTCGTGAATTACTTCATATATCGCTAACAGGGATGCCTACTTTTAACACATAACGCATAATGCTCTCTAAGCTAGTGTAGCTATCACTTCCAGGCTCATGACATCGAACATTCTCATCATCACTCAATACAATTGGGTTATGATGGCTTCCTACTCTATTAACTTGCCCGCCAATTCTATTAACTTGCCCCGACGACATGGTTAGGGATCTATAACAAATAAATTAAACCTATTCCAATGGATATACTTAGTACTCTCCCTGTACGCCCCAGAAATAATAATACACAAGTTGTCATTAACATCATAGGCACAAGAATATAACACTTAGCAGGCAAAAAAAATACAAACAATTTGCAGGGAAGAAAAAAAATAATCATGAATAGTTAGCAGGGAAGAAAATAATAATCATGCTGAACTAACTATTCAATGCAGGCATATAATATTTCTATCCTATATGCCCTTCCTATGCTACCCATTCTCACAATGCAACAAGTAAAACTTCAAAGGCATGAAAAATAATGCAGACACTTTTATAAGATAATAATAATTAAGTGTCTAAAAAAATATTTCAACACAAAAAAAAATTTCGGACTTATAAAAGTCGAAGGAAAAGAAAAAAAAAATTCGATTCTTAAAAAAAAAAAATTCGGAAATTCAATTTTTCGAACTTCCAAAATTTCGAAATATAAAAAAAATTCAACCATAAAAAATTCGGAGAAAAAAAAAAAAAAAAAAAAAATTCGGACCTCTAAAACTTATATAATAATATATTCCTATAAATTTTTCCAAATGAAAAAGTAAGAGCAATTCTAAAAGTTTATTCAAATAACTGGTAAGTTAGTTAGGCGCCTAAAAGTTTTGAAAATAACCTAAAGCTCCCAGATACCACTTTGTAACACCCCGATAATTCTCTCTTTTCAAAAACACCTTTATAATATAAAACTTAGAGAATTACCCAAGTATTATCGCCCGTGTGATAACGTATCGGCTTATTCAGAATTTTGCAGCAGAAAACAATTAATTGAACTTCAAACTTTATTGTCATAAATAAACAAATAACTAGGTACTTCAAAACAATTAACTTTAAATGTCTACTCAAACGAACTTATTGAAATACGTTCTTAGTAAAGTGACAACATGACAACTTAAATTACACAAGCTCTCCACTCCCGCATTCCCAATGATGCTACATCTGCGAACCCGTAAATGTCAATGCTCTAGAGAGTCTGCTCACCAAAATTGGGTCATCACAGATCAATAAGGCAAAGCCATGATCAACACATACAAACAAAGCACGTAATCAACAAAGCTGAGTACTACATAATAATATAAAACTTACCTAACATGATACTAAATAATAACATGCAGGGATAAATAATAATATAATCATATAACATTTCGCAGACAACTTTTCCGAACTAAACTCTAAACATCTTTTTATTACTCAAATGGAATAGTTATTGGACCCGAGTTGTCTTATCTACTAAGCCTTCATCACGAAGACGAAATACGGGAGCTACCACGTATTCCGTAAATGACCCGCGATATCGAGGAACCTTTGCTAACCGAAAAAGGGATGGTGATCAATCCATCTCCTGTAAAAAGCCATGGGCTACCACCATGTACTCCAACTCCTAATGTCCAACTCTAGACGTGCACCAGTCTAAAGTCTATAACCATCCTCGTTACACTTTACGTTCTTTACAGATTATTACTTGTTATGACACACATTCAAGCAATACAGAAATAACAATTCAACATACACAATCGAACTTCTTTTATCTTAGGATTTAATAAGTGGTCACAACTTACAATCCAAGACTTACTTCTTTTAAATCTTAACTTTCTCATTTGTTGAACCTAGCCAACAATCAAACTTACCTTTAAAAGGCATACTTATCAACTTACCAAATAAGGCCCACAATCCTCATTAAGCAGTGAAAATAATACTTGTAAGGGAACACATGAATAATCATGAATCAATCTTAATAACATATTAATTCCCCCATGTGAATTAATGATTTAAGTTCCCATCCACATGCTTGCATCAATGGATCCATACAAACATGACAATTCTTTACTCATGATAAATCTAATAATTAACATGCTTGCTCACAGGCATAAAACATGTAGAAATCAGTCATACTAAAAATCATATATGAACTTATAAAGTTCCTATACATGATACTACAACTTTTTCCTCCTTAAATCATGATACTAATCATATAATCACACAAGTATGTACGTACCTTGTGTAGACAAATTGAGAGGCCACTTTTCTACTCTAAAAGTTGCCTAGGGAATAATCTCCGCCTAACAAAATACAAAACATTGGTATATCAATATACCAATAAATTTACAGCAATAAAACTTCACTTAAAAACGTGTCAAAACCTTTTCTAAAATTCTTTTGACACCAAAGATTAAATATTTCAAACCCTAAAATATGGTACTACTAAAATAGGCTTTTAAAACCTCAAAAATCAAGACTTTAATATTTAAATCTCTCCTTGAACATAAAATATTAAATCTGAAATTTTTTTGCTTAATAATATGAAACATATAATCTGACATAATTAAAGATACAATCTTTAAACAATAATTTAACAAAATAATACTTTGAAATATTGGATCAATATATATGAAATCAATATATAAGAAAACGAGGAAAAGAATCAAAAGAAAAAGGGAGAAAAAGAGTGAAATACCGAAATCACGAGTGAAATTTGGCAGCAAAATTGCGAAACTTGCAGAGGCCATAACTGATAGAATAATAATCGGAATCGAGTGATTCTTGAGCCTAAGTTCAATAACTTTTCGAGATCTACAATTTCTCAGAAGGAATTTTTGGCTAAAAATAAACGGAACTATGAGAAATCTGGACAATCAGATTCGGGTGAGAGAAAAAAACGAGTGAAGGGAGGGAAAGAGAATAGTGTGCCGTGAGTTTTGAGAGAGGAGAGAGAAAATAATCTTTGTGTGGTAAAAATAATTGGGCTAGGTATTTATATGTAGGGTTTTCTTTTGGGCTAGGAAAAGGAGATTGAGTTTGAATAGAATTTGATGACGACTTAGGATTGATAAATTAGAACTCCTAAGCATCAATATAACTCCTCTTTCCTAATCTACTTAGAATTTGGGCTCCTCAAGTCCACTTAGACTTCTTTTCCAAATCAAATTCGTATTTCAAACCTTTTCAAAGCATGCTTAATTAAAATATTTTCAACTTTCTTAAATTCTTAAAATAATTTCATTTGAATTTTAAAATAGTCAACCTTCTTTAAATAATAAAATCATTTCAACTAAAATATATATATATATAAATGATAAAATATATTTATAAAATCCTTTAAAATTATGGGGGATTACATTTGGTTTCTTCAGATTTTTTTCATTTAGGAGCCATTGATGAAGTTTTGAGAAGGATGAAGAAGATGAGTGGATTTGAGAGTTGATGGTTTTGGGTAAAAAGTAAAACTTGCCGTGAAATGAGAGATGATTATACGGGGTTTTTATGTGCCAAGAGATTTATGGGGTTTTGTGAAGAAATTAATGACCGGCTCTTCACTCTCCTCTTAATCCATTGAATTTTTACTTTGGCTTTGAACTTAGACTTATGCGATGCGTTGCATTGAATCGAGTGAGATATTCATTTTTTGCCGATTCCGACATGACGTAACTATAGAGCATGGAAAAAAAATCACTTTAGGCACAAGAATCGTTTAGAAATGTTTTTCGAGCAAAGAGTTATGCCAAAAACACTTTTCGCTTTCTACTGAGGGCACAACCGGGTACGAAAAATCCGACTTCATTTTTTTCCCATTCGGACTTGTGGAATCTGTTGAGCATGGAAAAATGCTACTTTAGGGCAAGAATTAATCATAAATATTTTTCCGAGATAAAAGTTATGGGCAAAATACTTTTCACGTTCAATGTAGGGCATTACCTGTACGAAAAAATCCAACTTCGCTTTTCCGGATTCCGACGTGACACATCTATAGAGCATGGAAAAAACCACTTTAGGCACAAGAATCGTTTAGAAATGTTTTTCGGGCTAAGAGTTATGCCAAAAACACTTTTCGCTTCTATGGAGGGTACAACTGGTACGATAAATCCGACTTTATTTTTTTTCCCATTCGGACATGAGGAATGTGTTGAGTATGGAAAAATGCTACTTCAGCGCAAGAATCAATCGAAATGTTTTCCGAAATTAAAGTTATGGGCAAAATACTTTTCACGTTCAATGTATGGCACTACCCGTACGAAAAAACCAACTTCATTTTTTCTTGATTCCCGACGTGATAGAGCTATTGAGCATGGAAAAAAAACAACTTTAGGCACATGAATCGATTAGAAATTTTTTTCGAGCTAAGAGTTATGCCAAAAACACTTTTCATTTTCTACGGAGGGCACATAACCGGTACGAAAAATCCGACTTCATTTTTTTCCCATTCGGACTTAAGGAATCGTTGAGCATGAAAAATGCTACGTTAGGCGTAAGAATCAATCAGAAATGTTTTCCGAGAGAAAAGTTATGGGCAAAATACTTTTCACGTTCAATGTAGGGCACTACGTGTACAAAAAATCCGACTTCATTTTTTCCAGATTCTGACGTGACAGTGTTGTTGAGCATGGAAAAAAACCACTTTAGGCACAAGAATCGTTTAGAAATGTTTTTCGAGCAAAGAGTTATGCCAAAAACACTTTTCGGCTTCTACTGAGGGCACAACCTGGTACGAAAAATCCGACTTCATTTTTTTTCCCATCTCGGACTTGTGGAATCTGTCTGAAGCATGGAAAAAATGCTACTTTAGGCGCTAGAATCAATCGAAATGTTTTCCCGAGATAAAAGTTATGGGCAAAATACTTTTCACGTTCAATGAAGCGCACTACGTGTACAAAAAATCCGACTTTGTTTTTTCTAGATTTTGATGTGACACAGCTGTAGAGCATGAAAAAAAACCATTTGAGACACAAGAATCGTTTAGAAATGTTTTTCGGGCTAAGAGTCATGCCAAAAACACTTTTCAGTTTCTACGGAGGGCACACCTGGTACGAAAAATCCGACTTCATTTTTTTCCCATTCGGACTTGAGGAATCTGTTAAGCATGGAAAAATGCTAATTTAGGCGCAAGAATTAATCAGAAATGTTTTCCAAGATAAAAGTTATGGGCAAAATACTTTTCACGTTCAATGCAGGACACTACGTGTACGAAAAATCTAACTTCATTTTTTCCTGATTCTGACATGACAGAGCTATAGAGCATGGAAAAAAAATCACTTTAGGCACAAGAATCGTTTAGAAATGTTTTTCGGGCTAAGTGTTATGCCAAAAACACTTTTCAGTTTCTACGGAGGGCACAACTGGTACGAAAATTCGACTTTATTTTTTCCCATTCGGACTTGAGGAATCTGTTTAGCATGGAAAAATGTTACTTTAGGCGCAAGAAATAATCAGAAATGTTTTCCAAGATACAAGTTATGGGCAAAATTCTTTTCACGTTCAATGTAGGCACTACGTGTACGAAAAATCCGACTTAATTTTTTCCAGATTCTAACGTGACAGAGCTATAGAGCATTGAAAAAAAACCACTTTAGGCACAAGAATCATTTAGAAATGTTTTTCGGGCTAAGAGTTATGCCAAAAACACTTTTCAGTTTCTACGTGGGGCACAACTGGTACGAAAAATCCGACTTTATTTTTTTCCCATTCGGACTTGAGGAATCTGTTGAGCATGGGAAAATGCTACTTTAGGCGCAAATAATCAATCCGAATTGTTTTCCGAGATAAAAGTTCTAGGCAAAATACTTTTCACGTTCAATGTAGGGCACTACGTGTACAAAAAATCAAGCTTCATTTTTTCCAGATTCTGACGTGACAGTGCTGTTGAGCATGGAAAAAAACCACTTTAGGCACAAGAATCGTTTAGAAATATTTTTCGGGCAAAGAGTTGTGGCAAAAACACTTTTCAGTTTCTATGGAGGGCACAACTGGTACGAAAAATTTGACTTTATTTTTTTCACATTCTGACTTGTGGAATCTGTTGATCATGGAAAAATGCTAGTTAAGGCGCAAGAATCAATCAGAAATGTTTTTCCGAGATAAAAGTTATGGGCAAAATAATTTTCACGTTCAATGTAGGGCACTACGTGTACGAAAAATCCGACTTCACTTTTTCTAGATTCCGACGTGACGAGCTATAGAGCATGGAAAAAAACCACTTTAGGCACAAGAATCGTTTAGAAATGTTTTTCCGGCTAAGAGTTATGCCAAAAACACTTTTCAATTTCTATGCAGGGCACAACTGGTACGAAAAATCCGACTTCATTTTTTTTTCCCCTTCGGACACGAGGAATCTGTTGAGCATGGAAAAATGCTACTTTAGGCGCAAGAATCAATCAGAAATGTTTTCCGAGATAAAAGTTATGGGCAAAATACATTTCACGTTCAATGTAGGGCACTGCGTGTACGAAACATCCGACTTAATTTTTTCCAGATTCTAACGTGACAGAGCTATAGAGCATAGAAAAAAACCAACTTTAGGCACAAGAATCGTTTAGAAATGTTTTTCGGGCTAAGAGTTATGCCAAAAACACTTTTCGGCTTCTACGCAGGGCAAAACCGGTACGAAAAAATCCGACTTTATTTTTTTTCCCATTCGGACTTGAGGAATATGTTGAGCATGAGAAAATGCTACTTTAGGCGCAAAGAATCAATCCGAAATGTTTTCCGAGATAAAAACTATGGGCAAAATACTTTTCACGTTCAATGTAGGGCACTACGTGTACAAAAAAATCCGACTTCATTATTTCCGTAGTTCTCGACGTGACAAGTCTTGCTGAGCATGGAAAAAACTCGTTTAGGCACAAGAATCGTTTAGAAATGTTTTTCGGGCAAAGAGTTATGCCAAAAGCACTTTTCATTTTCTACGGAGGGCACAATTGGTACGAAAAATCTGAATTCATTTTTTTCCCATTCGGACTTGTGGAATCTGTTGAGCATGGAAAAATGCTACTTAAGGCGCAAGAATCAATCATAAATGTTTTCCGAGATAAAAGTTATGGGCAAAATACTTTTCACGTTCAATGTAGAGTACTACGTGTACGAAAAATCCGACTTCATTTTTTCCAGATTCTGACGTGACAGAGCTATAGGGCATGGAAAAAAACCACTTTACGCACAATAATCGTTTAGAAATGTTTTTCGGCCAAGAGTTATGCCAAAAACACTTTTCGGTTCTACGTAAGGCAAAACCGGTACAAAAATCCGAATTCATTCTTTTCCCATTCGTACTTGAGGAATCTGTCTGAGCATGGGAAAATGCTACTTTAGGCGCAAAGAATCAATCAGAAATGTTTTCCGAGATAAAAGTTATGGGCAAAAATACTTTTCACGTTCAATGTAGGGCACTACGTGTACAAAAATCCGACTTCATTTTTTCCGGATTCCGACGTGACAAAGGTCAGAGCATGGAAAAAAAACCACTTTAGGCACAAGAATCGTTTAGAAATGTTTTCCTAGCTAAGAGTTATGCCAAAAACACTTTTCAGTTTCTACGGAGGGCACAACTGGTACGAAAAATCCGACTTCATTTTTTTCCCATTCGGACTTGTGGAATCGTTGAGCATGGAAAAATGCTACTTTAGGCGCAAAGAATCAATCCGAAATGTTTTCCGGGATAAAAGTTATGGGCAAAATACATTTCACGTTCAATGTAGGGCACTACGTGTACGATAAATCCGACTTCATTTTTTCCATTATGACGTGACAGCCGTAGAGCATGGAAAAAAAAACCACTTTAGGCACAAGTAAGAATCGTTCCGAAATGTTTTTCTGGCTAAGAGTTATGCAAAAAACACTTTTCAGTGTCTACGCAGGGCACAACCGGTACGAAAAATCCGACTTCATTTTTTTTCCCATTTTGACTTGTGGAATGTGTTGAAGCATGGAAAAATGCTACTTCATGCGCAAGAATCAATCGAAATGTTTTCCGAGATAAAAGTTATGGGCAAAATACTTTTCACGTTCAATGTATGACACTACCTGTACAAAAAATCCAACTTCATTTTTTCCAGATTCTAACGTGACAGAGCTATAGAGCATGGAAAAAAACCACATTAGGCACAAGAATCATTAGAAATGTTTTTCGGGCTAAGAGTTATGCCAAAAACACTTTTCAATGTCTACGCAGGGCACAACTGGTACGAAAAATCCGACTTCATTTTTTTCCCTTTTTGGACTTGAGGAATCTCGTTGAGCATCGAAAAAATGCTACATTAGGCGCAAGAATCAATCGAAATGTTTTCCGAGATAAAAGTTATGGGCAAAATACTTTTCCCGTTCAATGTAGGTCACAACGTGTACGAAAAATCGAACTTAATTTTTTCCAGTATTCTCGACGTGACAAAGCTATATAGCATGGAAAAAAACCACTTTAGGCACAAGAATCGTTTAGAATTGTTTTTCGAGCTAAGAGTTATGCCAATAACACTTTCAGTTTCTACGCAAGGCACAAGTGGTACGAAAAAACCGACTTCATTTTTTTCCCATTTTGACTTGAGGAATGTGTTGAGCATGGAAAAATGCTACTTTAGGCGCAAGAATAAATCAGAAATGTTTTCCGAGATAAAAGTTATGGGCAAAATATTTTTCCCGTTCAATGTAGGTCACAACGTGTACGAAAAATCGAACTTAATTTTTTTCCAGATATTCTCGACGTGACATAGCTATAAAGCATGGAAAAAAACCACTTTAGGAACAAGAACCATTTGAATTGTTTTTTCGGGCTAAGAGTTATGCCAAAAACATTATTCAGTGTCTACGCAGGGCACAACTGGTACGAAATATCAGAATTCATTTTTTTCCCATTCGGACTTGAGGAATCTGGTTGAGCATGGAAAATGCTACTTTAGGCGCAAAGAATCAATCCGAAATGTTTTCCGAGATAAAAGTTATGGGTAAAATACTTTTCACGTTCATTGAAGGGCACTCCGTGTACAAAAATCCGACTTCATTTCTTCTAGATTCCGATGTGACAGAGTCGTAGAGCATGGAAAAAAACCATTTTAGGCACAAGAATCGCTTTTGAAATGTTTTTCGGGCTAAGAGTTATGCCAAAAACACTTTTCGGTTTCTCCAGGGCACAACCGGTACGAAAAATCCGACTTCATTTTTTTCCCCCAATCTGACTTGAGGAATCATAAGCATGGAAAAATGCTAATTTAGGCGCAAGAATTAATCTGAAATATTTTCCAAGATAAAAGTTATGGGCAAAATACTTTTCACGTTCAATGCAGGACACTACGTGTACGAAAAATCTAACTTCATTTTTTCCAGATTCTGACGTGACAGAGCTATTGAGCATGGAAAAAAAATCACTTTAGGCACAAGAATCGTTTAGAAATGTTTTTCGGCTAAGAGTTATGCCAAAAACACCTTTCGCTTCTACTGAGGGCACAACCGGGTACGAAAAATTCGACTTCATTTTTTTCCAATTCTGACTTGAGGAATCTGTTGAGCATGGAAAAATGCTACTATAGGCGCAAAGAATCAATCCGAAATGTTTTCTGAAATAAAAGTTATGGGCTAAATACTTTTCACGTTCAATGTAGGGCACTACTTGTACGAAAAATCCGACTTCATTTTTTCCAGAATCTGACGTAACAGAGCTGTAGAGCATGAAAAAAAAACCACTTTAGGCACAAGAATCGTTTAGAATTGGAAGGACATTGTTATGCTTTATGTATTAAACTTGCTTTGACTAATGATGTTTCTTCTAGG
Source organism: Beta corolliflora (assembly GCA_947648045.1). NCBI lineage: Eukaryota > Viridiplantae > Streptophyta > Magnoliopsida > Caryophyllales > Amaranthaceae > Beta > Beta corolliflora. The sequence goes on along the minus strand of CANSZD010003081.1, from coordinate 24,548 downwards.
GATCCGAAACTTGCAAAGCACTCTTGAACGAGTTTGGTGATGTGTTTCCCAAGAGTTACCTCAAGGGCCGCCACGTTTGAGAGGCATTGAACATGCCATTGTTCTTGTACCAGGCGCACCTTTGCCAAAAAAACCAAAGATATAGGTGTGATCGCGTAGCTTCTAAAGAGCTACAAAGGCAAATTGAAGAGTTGATTGACCGAGGCTATGTAAGAGAAAGCATGAGTCCATGCGCCGTTCCCGCTTTGGTTGTTCCAAAGAAAGATGGCACTTGGAGGATGTGTATTGATAGTAGAGTCGTCAACAACATCAAAATCAAGTATCGTTTTCCTATGCCTAGATTGGAAGACATGTTTGATGAGTTACATGGAGCTTCGATATTTTCAAAGATAGACTTGAGGAGTGGCTACCATCAAATGAGAATTCGTGAAGGAGATGAATGGAAAACCGCTTCAAGACCAAACAAGGTCTATATGAATGGATGGTAATGCCCTTTGGTCTTTGCAATGCTCCTAGTTCTTTTATGAGACTTATGAATGAGGTACTACTTTCTTAACAAGTTTATTATTGTCTATTTAGATGATATTCTTGTATGTAGTACTAGTGTTGAGTCTCATTTGCTGCATTTAAGAGCTTTATTTGAAAAATTAAGAGAGCAAAAGTTGTATGGAAAAATGGAAAAGTGTGATTTTTTTGTTCCTAGTATTACTTTTCTTGGTTATATTGTGTCTAGGGATGGAGTTCATGTGGATCCGGAAAAAGTCAAGGCCATTTCTTCATGGTTGGCGCCTACAAGTGCTCATGAATGCCGAAGCTTCCATGGTCTAGCTTCCTTCTATCGAAGGTTCATCCGGAATTTCTCAACCGTAATGGCACCTATTACTGATTTGATGAAGAAAGGAGAGTTTTCATGGAACTCTCATGCTCAAAAAGCTTTTGATGAAGTAAAGGGACCGCTATGCAACGCTCCTATACTTGCCTTGTCTGGATTTCAACAAATTGTTCGACGTTGAATGTGATGTTGGTCTTGGTGTCGGGGCCGTTTTGCTTCAAGAAAGGAGGCCCATTGCCTACTTTAGTGAGAAATTGAGTGGCGTCAAACTCAATTACTCCAACTATGATCGTGAAAGCAATTGTGAGGGCTTTGGATCATCGGGTCGCATTACTTGAGGCCCAAGCCTTTCATTCTTCATTCGGACCATGAAGCGCTTAAACACATCCATGGACAAAAAAAGCTCAACCATAGGCACACCAAGTGGGTCAATTCCTACAAGCCTTCACTTTTTCGTCCAAATATAAGGAGGGTAAGAGTAATATTGTTGTCGATGCTCTTTCTAGGCGTTCCTACCTTCTAGTTATGGTTGATGCAAGGGTTTTGGGGTTTGAACACTTAAAGGATTTATATGTTGATGATGCCGATTTTGGTGGATCATTTAAGCACCCTAAATGGCTTGTTTGTGTTACAAGAAGGATTTTTGTTTAAAGGGAACAAATTGGGCATTCCTAAGAGTGGCGTGAGGGAATTGCTTGTGAGAGAAGTCCATAGTGGTGGGGTGGCTGGTCATTTTAGTGTTCAAAAGACTTTAGACACTTTGAATGAGAATTTGTATTGGCCCAACATGATGAAAGATGTTCATATGGTGGTTAGTAAGTGTGCTACTTGTCAAAGGTCTAAAAGCACTTTTCATAAAGGCCTTTATACTCCATTTCCCATACCCGATGCACCTTGGGGATAGTGTGAGTATGGATTTTATTGTTGGATTGCCACTGACTCAAAGAGGAAAGGATGCTATCATGGTTGTGGTGGATCGATTTTCTAAAGTAAAAATCTTATATGGACTCGGTCCACACTAAATTAGTGTGGACCTAATGCTAATTTATGTGATTTATGAAAAAAAGGGTCATTATATAAAAAAAAATAGATAGAAAATAATGAGTAGATATAGATTCTAAAGTTCGACTATGTGAAAAAAAAGGTTACTATATCACAAACCGAAAATTTTATCATGATAAAGTAATGTAAGAAAGAGTGATTATATTAAAAAAAAACGGCCACTATGATAGAAAGTAACTATATAGTGTAACTTAAGATTTTTAAAAGGTTACTATATGGAAAAAAAAGGGTCAAGATGCTAAATAAGTGGCTTTGGTCCACAATAATATTAGTGTGGACCAGTCCACACAAGACTAACTCTTTTCTAAAATGGCTCACTTTGTTCCTATGCATAAAACTGATGATGCTTTGCATGTTGCGGATTTGTACTTTAGGGAAATCATTCGTTTGCATGGTATTCCTAGAAGTATTATTAGTGATCGTGATACTAAGTTCCTTAGTCACTTTTGGAGGAGCTTATGGAAGATGGTGGGAACTAAGTTACTCTTTAGTACAAGTCATCATCCTCAAACTGATGGCCAAACTAAAGTAACTAATAGAACCCTTGGAGCTTTATTGTGTGGCTTGGTGAGCAAGACACAAAAAGATTGGGATGTGAAGCTAGCACACGCCGAGTTTGCTTACAACCGATCTCATTCTTCTATTACTTCTAAATCTCCATTCGAGGTGGTCTATGGTATCAATCCTTTTATTCCTATTGATTTTGTGTCACTAACCAAATCGAAATTCATGTTGATTCAAAGAAGAGATTGGAAGCATTTAAGAAGACTTGTGAGAGCAAGTGAAAGCAAGAATTGAAAAGATGAATGCTCAATACAAGGAAAGGGCCAACAAGCATCGAAGGCAACCAAAGTTTCGATTGGCGACTTGGTTTGGATCCATTTGAGGAAAGAACGCTTCCAAGCAAGAGGAAGAACAAGCTCATGCCTAGAGCCGATGGTCCGTTCAAAGTTCTTGATGTTATCAATGAAAGTGCTTATAAGATCGAGCTTCCAAGTGATTATGGAGGTGTGAGTGCAACCTTCAATGTTGGTGATCTTAGTCTTTATTTAGATGATGAAAATTTGAGGACAAATTCTTTTGAAGAGGGGGAGAATGATACAAGTCAAGGTCAAGCTTCAAAGTCAACTGATGAAGGGGAACCTATTTGCCTAGTCCTTGAAGTATTCGGATTCAAGCTTAATTCAAACTCCTCATTTGTGTCAATGCTTAAGTGGGATGATGATTTGATTAATGAAGCATGAGGTGACACCATTTCTAGAGTCTTAGTTAATTTAATTAAGTCTTTAAATTTCAAAGAAATAAGGTCCGAAATTCCCTTGTGATAATTCGCCCAAGATAGAAGTATTTTAGGAAAGTCCTTGTGTTCCAAGTGCTAGTTGTCATTGAGTTGTAATATTCCTTAAGTTTCCTTATGTAATAGCCCTATTTTTAAGCGCGTTTATTAAATGCCGATTATATTTATTAAATTAATTATGTTCCGAAACTCTTATTTTATTTGAGTTGTGGAGTATTATTTTTATTTGTCATGTTGTAATATATTTATTTATTTAATTTTATGAGGTTATTATTATTATTATTATTATTTATATTTTGGGTTTTATATACAATTAGTTGAACGAGTATTTAGCAAATTAGGGAACCAAAGTTGGTTCAATTTATTTTTGGAAAAATTCACATCAATAATCCCAACTATGAACACTCTTCCAATATTAATCCCAATTAAGGATTATTCCAAGATAATCCTAACTATATCGCTGTCTTCCCAAATTGATCCATTACCTATTATAACCTATTTAACAAAGTTAATTTGCTTATGTGGCGCAATCTAATTCGCAGATTTTTTATTTTTATTTTTTCTTTTAATTTCTTCACATCTCATTTTCTCTCTTCCCTCCACACCGCTAGCACCACCATATCTCTCTCTCTTTCCTCGCACCATTGAAATAACCCACATGCCATCCACTCTCCCACCTAATCACCCACACACCGGCCACCACCCCTCCACCAAAATCAATAACCGGACGTCAACCGCCGCACCTCCTCACTATCCTCACCGCCTCGCAGCCCCCAAACTCTACTCCGCCAACTCGCCCCTACCTTTAGTCCCCCAACCTCATCATCCCCTCCCTCAAATAAATCACGCCCAAGATTTAGGTTTGAAAGTGAAGAAAATCAAGTAAGAATCGAGAATTTCAGAGTTGATTTAACACAAAAATTAACAAAGAAAAACACTTGAACAATCAATTGAATTGGATGCAAAAATTAAGGAAATAGAAAGAACCTCAACGACAATGTACTTGCCTCTTGGCGTTCAAAAGAGACGACTTTCTTGGCGGTTGCGCCAACTACCGATGTTCTTGCCTCTACCGACCATGGAGGAGAGAGAAAGAAGTGAGAAGTCGTAGTTGTTGGCGGTAATTGTACCGGGTTTTTCCCGGTGGGCTTGGGTAATCGTGGTTGTGATTGCGCGGGTGATTGTGTGCGTGGTGGTTCCGTGGGGGTAGATTCTCGTGTTAGTTGTGTAAGTGGTGGTGGTTGTGGTCGTGAGATGGTGGTTAACCGTGGGTGTGGTGGTGTGCGATGGTGGGTAAGGTGGTGCGTGGTAAAGGGTCAACTAGTGGTTAAGTGGTGGGTGGTGGATTATTAACTTAATTAAATAAATTAAGAAAAATTACAAAAATTACCGTTTAGTAAGTCACCGGTCACCGGATCGCTTTTAAGATGCACCCCATAGTTTGGATTAATATCGAAGAAATGATTCATAATATTTGAAGAAATGCCATAATGGGATTATTGATGCGAATTTTTCCTTTATTTTTCCTTTGGTCGGTTATTTTGGCAAGATAAACTCCCACCTCATTTTTCTTGTTGTCGGTTGAGTGAACCAAACCAAAACCCCCAAATTCTTCTCTCTCCCGTGAAACCCCAAACCCTCATTCATTCTCTCCCACCTTGAACCCTGTCTTTCTTCTCTTACCCAGTTTGTTGTTGAAGCTCGCCGGAGCTTCCCTTTGCTGCCATCGCGTGCCGTCGCGGTGCGGTTGTTGTTGTGTCTTTGCTGCTGGACTGTTGTGGCTCGACGCCACTTTTCTCTCCCCTCTGTCGTGCGATCGCCGGCCTTGGTGTCGCTGTTGTGGTTGTTTTGTTGTGGTTGGCTGCGTCTTGTTGTTGCTGTTCGCGTTGGTGCTGCTCCTTCGTGGTTGTCGACGCCACGCGCTGTGGCCCCGTGCTCCTCTCGCCGGTGTTGCTGCCGCCAGTGGGTTGTGTCATTCTGGTCTATCTCTTCGTTCGCTGCTGCTGCTTCCACCGGTCTATTCCCTCTCTCCCCTGTTGATTCATTGGTGCCGCTGCCACCTTTGGTGGTGGCCGTGTGTTGGTGGTTGCAAAACACCAAGGTATTTTCTTCTTTTTCATGTGTTGGGTTATTGTTGTTGTGGATGCATCGTTGTTGTTCCTCCTTCCTCTGTCTCGCGCCGCTATGTTGATGTTATGTTGCTTCGTGGTGGTGTTGTGTTGTACTGTTGTTTTCAATTCTAGCAACACCTAAGTTTCTTTTTTGATTCTTTGCAAAATAAAATTCAGTTTGTAGTTTATTAGTTCATGGGTTTTGAAAAGAAAATCAGTTTAAGAGTTGTCATTTACTTTCATGTTGTAATTTTGATGGTAGTTCATTAGTTTAAGAATTTAAGTGATGGTTTCATTTGGAGATAAACTTGATGTTAGGATGCTGAGTTTTAGAATTAGTTTATGATATGAAATTCCAACTAGTGTTACTTAATTTTATGGTGATGAATGATGTGGTGATTTTAGTTTATATTGATAAAGTCAGTTTAAGTAGGAGCTAATATTTAGTGTGATTAAGAAAGTGAGTTCTTCATTGAAGATTATGTAAAAAATGGTTAGTAATTAGTTTTATGCCTATTGTTGAAGTCAATTATGGAGATTAATTATGGAGTTCAACTTAGAGTTGGTGATCTTGGAGATTTATTAGCAGAGAATTGGATTGCATTTCGTAACTTTTATGTTCAGAAAAATAATTTACTTATGCCCATGTGTGTGGATCTCTGTGTTATATTTTCATATATAAGTTCGTACTATGGCCATAGTTATGAATGTGATGTTCTGAGTTGATTCTGGAAATATTATTGGATAATATGAATAGGCAACTCTAAACCTTGGGGGTAGTATTGCTGGGCTCCATAATGAACCTTGGAGGCAGCGTTTGTCCAAATCCCGTACTTGCCACTGATTTGTTTAAGAGAATAAACTATGCCAGCGTTGTCACGAGATGAAAATGGTTTGATAAATAAAAGCTATTTATAACGGGCTGAAGTAAAGGTTACGAGTTTTCCACTCATTTTGGAATTTTGTGTGTTTTGTATTCTTCCCTAAATTTGCAGGTTTGGAATTATGAGCTCTGAATCTAAGTGGGAGCAAGAATATGATTCTGTGTATTATGGATTAAGTTTGTATTTAGATAGCTGATTCGAGAATAGTTATTGATATTTCGTTGTATAATTTTTGGGAATTTAGTCGAGTTATTGGTGTAATTAAGAATATTTTCCGCTGCGATTTTATTTAATTAAAGAGTTAATTTTAGATTGTGTTGTTGAGTATCTTCCGCTAGCAATAGAAGAAGGCTGTTACACCTTATTTCATAGTTTCCTTAAGTATGTTAGGTGTGTGAGGGAGATATGGGGCCGATTTGTAGTTTCCTTAATTACTCCTTTATTCTCTCCTAGAAACAAGGGATTATGATACAAGGTGTTAGGGTGTGTTTCCTTAATTTCTTAGTGCTGAATTTCGATCCTTGTAGTCCTTGGAGGACAAGTTTCGTTTATTATAAATAAGATACCCATGCTACCATTCAAAGCATGAGTGATTAATACAAAAACCTTGTTATTGAAATTAATTGTGCTTTTAATTATTTTCGGCCATTGAGTAATTTTCAGGAGTGATAATTTACTTAGTGTTTAATCTACTTAATTCCAGGAGTGGTTTGAGTGAGATTAAGAGTTAATTAAAATATTTAGGAGTGTTTTTTTTAATTATCATATCCGGGTACTGTAGACACATAATCGTGTCTCCTCATTTTTAATTAATTGATTTATTTTAATAAATAAATATTTTCAAAAGATATTTTTTATAAGTTAAAATTAGATTTTATCCCGTAAAATCAGATATCCGTAATTAAATGATAAAAGAAATCTTTTTAAACGCGTTTTAAATAAAAAGCCGGCAAAGGCACGCAAAAAGCCAGCCGGTGCGCCTAGCTCACCAACTCCGCTGGCGCACGTCTCGGCGTCGGCGCAGCCTCGTCCACCGTGTCGTGCACTAATTCGCACTTGACACGTGGATTTCGACTCATTCGAGTCTCACAAGCGCGACTCGCTGGACGCGGATTTTCTTTCTTATCTTTTTTAAAGCGCGTACCACGTGTACACTTTTATTGGTCATGCCGCGTCATGCACTTGCCACGTCACCGGGCCGACGCAGCCGTGCGAGGCGCAGCGCCGCTTTTCCCTATAAATAGGCCCGATTTCCGAACGTATTTCGGGACGGATTTTACACATTAACACACTTCGAACTCGACGAATATATTGCGAATTCCTCTCTACAAACTACGAAACTTCCCTATAAAACTCATACCTTTCAAACACAAATACATTCAATCTTTCATACATTCAGATTTTCAGGCTTCACGATTGCTCGTCCCAAAGGTTGTCAATCTCGCACCCAAGCCACTCGTGATAATCCCGAGGGTCCTTGAATCAATTATTCTTTATATTGAAGTTACTAACTATTTCTTTCATGATGTAGATCTTTAATATAAAATCGCTCTACCGTATATTCTAATCCCTATATTCTCTTTCTTTTATCTTTATTCTTTTCATTACTATTATACTTGCCTCGATCCTTATATGCATATTATATGATTGTCCCGCTTTAATGCTTTTATCACCTCATATGTTATTTTTTGCTAATCAAGACCTAAAGAACCGTTCTAACATTAATCGGATTAATTTGGACAACCCGCTAGGAACCTTGGAACATGATTGTATAATAACCGATCACTAAATAATTAGTCTTTTTGTGTGTTTCCCCGAACCCATCTAGAGTAATTATTTTAGGGTGCTTTAAAAAGTTGTTTGATTATTCTATTGCATAAAATCCGCAATGAATCGATATTTAGTAGGAGGCCAACTTTGGGCGAATATGGTTCATTATGACTATATTCGTACCCTCACCCCCGAACTCAATCTCCCGGTTCATTTCGACCATCTATGGAGTCATGACTGGAAATCTACATTGGATAATTTGTCCCTATGATTTTCCCATATCCAATTAGGTTTATGATTCTTCCTAAAAAGAATTGTTGGCGACTTCTTTCAATACAAAACAATTTTCAATAAAACCTTAACAAAGGGGTAGTCAAATCTAATATGCGCTTGTCGATCCTATGTTCACCCTATGTGCGTCCCGTCTCACCTGCGTTCGCGTAATTTGGTCATTTTGGCTTATCACCTAATTCAACATATAAAAAATCGGCTTTTCATCCAAGGTCAAGCCGTCCCTAAAAAATGCATCCAAAGGGTCATTGTAGAGCTAGAGTTGTCATGCATATCTACCTCTTCCCACGTTCTCCCCGCCGTCCAACTAATCTTCCCTGTCAATCCTACCTTACCATATTCAATCAAATTTCAAAAACTTACATTCTTCAAAATCAATCCTACACCGTCTTCTATTCTACTCTTTTTCAAAAGCATTTACTAAACAACATCATACTACCTATTAAAAAATATATTTTTAAAATTAATCCATCATCTTTTCCTAACAAAAGATAAAAAAAACAAGGGGTTCCTTTCAAAAACGAATTTCGAAAATTCTAAGCCCATTCTAAATACGTTCTTTCAATCCAATTCAATCCAATCGACCCAATTCACTTGCATTCATTCTAGGCCCGCATGCATTAGAATCCGTCTTGCATTCATATAGGGTCCATCTAATTCGAATCCATGCATTCATATTAGGCCCGCTAGCGTTAGAGTCTATCTCAGCCCATATAAGCCTAGCTCATGTAAAAACCTAGGCCCATTTGCATCCTTATGTGAACCCTAGTCTATGTCAATCCCAGTCCAAGTCTAATCCAACTCTATTCCAATCCAATATCAAGCCCATGTGCATTTTCAAGTCTAACGTCAAACCAATATAGGACTAAGTCCAGAATTAGGTCCACATAAGGCCCAACTCAATTCCAAAGTCAATCCCAAATCCATATAGGACGAAGTCCAAACCATTAAGTCTAGCGAAGCTAGTCATCCCTCTAAGACCATAACGACACCCCTTTGACCTAGCTAAGCTAGTCATCCCTCTAAGACCATAACTACACTCCCTTTCGACCTAGCTAAGCTAGCCATCCCTCTAAGACCATAACAACATCCGACCTACCGAAGCTAGTCATTCCTTTAAGTCCATAACAAAGACCCGATAAGTCGATAACGACACCTCGACCTAGCAAAGCTAATCACCCCCAAGACCATAAAGGCACCCTCCGAGTCTAGCGAAGCTACTCTTACCTTACATCTATGGCAGTCCAAACCCTTGAGTCTAGCAAAGCTAGTCTACCCTAAGTCCATAATGGCCCAAAATCATCGAGTCTGGCGAAGCCAATCACCTATAAGTCCATAAAGGTAATCCATTAAGTCTAGTGAAACTAGCATAAAAGCCCAGCCATTCAGTCCATTTTGCTCGCATAGTCCAGTCCAATTCACATTTGCACATGCATATAGTTAGGCCCATGTCACCATCATAATCATAATCATACCCATCTCTGATCATTCTCGTTTCCATTTCACCTTCCATTTTTCATCCCCATTTCCACTTTCATCTTCATTTTCATTTCTCCCCCCTCATTTCCATTTCTCATTTCGAAAGCATCATTTCTAAAAATTTACAAGGTCCATTCAATTTCGTTCAGATAGGTCGTGAGATTATAACTGGGGAACGTCCGACGAGGGGCAACAAGGTCGACCTACTCCTAGACTCGCCAAACGCATCCTCACATTTTCGTACGAATCCTCCGACTCTTTAAGCATCATCTCGAAATGGGGGACACTAATGAACAGATCACGCCATTATGGCCCAACTTCAACCGATGAACTCACGTCTTGAGGACCAAGATAAAGAAATTAAAACACTAAGGGAGAAACTAATCAAGAGGACGAGCAAGGCGACACTTCATCACCAAGCAAGACCAACACAGATTTGAGGTTCGAAAACTCGAGCAATTGATCCAGCCATCCTCGCGGCTCGAGGGTCGCTCATGGCCATGACATAATTGATCCCGAACCGAGGGAAAACTCCCTAAAAAGGTAACATTGGGTGACCTCCCAAAATTCAAGGGGGTCGAAGACCCGGATGACCACTGAGAGCTTTCTCCATCTCTACGGCTCTCAAGGGCATGAGCAAGGACCTCGTTTGCTTATGTCTTTCCTTTAACCTTGGATGCACATCCATCCAAGTGGTTCGGATCATTGAACAAAGCTAAGCCGAACGACTAGGACTACATCGTAGAAGAGTTCCACAAGCAATACATTTACAATACTCGCCTTCCCATCGGCCTTCTTGAGTTGGAATTAACTAAGCGTAATTCCAACGAAGACTTTGTCACCTTCCTTAACAAGTGGAGGGAAAAGGCCGCACAAATGACTAAATGTGCCATCCCAAGAGGATTAAGTCCGGGTTGGTGATCCGTAACCTGGGCAGCCCCAAATATGGGGATCATATCAAGTTCCAACCTATAAAGTCTTTCACGAAGCTCTATAAGGTAGGCTCGCTATTAAGAGGAGATACAGTGCCAATAAGAATAAGGGTTTCAACAACAACAACAACTCTTTCAAGAAGAGTAACAATGGCCCTTCTAGCTCCAAAAGCAATGAGGTCAATGCCATAACTACTGACAAGAAATGTTATCAAGGACCTCAAAGGACATTCACTCCTTTGGGCATGTCTCTAGAAGAAGCCTTCACTAGGCTTCATGCAAAAGGAGCACTTCGTACTCGGCCCTACTTCTGACCCTCCTTCCGGAGAAGAGATCCAAAGAGGGTGGAACCCCAATTCCTACCGCAAATATCATCAAGGGAATGGGCATCCGACATCGCAATGCCGGACTTTGAAGCATCATTTGCAGGATATGGTTAAGACGGTAGATTACCAATTCCGCCTCGCGATAAAAGTCAGCAATAATGGCAACCCCTCGCAAAGACATGAACAACGCCGGGGCTTAGTCATTTAACGCTAGTTTTCTAGGGCCGAGCCTGAGAGTCCCTCCCCTAACTCCTTCATTTCCTTTCCAATGAGTCTATGTCATATAGGTTTTTACTTCTAATAAGCCTTGTTTTAGTCATTTTTAATTAATAAAATAATTGCATTTTCATTTTCATCGACCTTCCATCATTTTCATTTATGCTTCTAATTCAATGATGAAACTCGAATCACCTAATGAACTTGACTAACAATAATGATAAGAGATCTAAAATAAACAAAGAGAAAAATCAAAAGAGGACATACTTTGGACGGGAGTTATTCCCTTATCCCTTCCATTAACTTTCATAAGCCATCTCTATGCTAGCCAAAACAAATAATCCTTTTCCATTAACCCAAACAATCCCCTCCATTAACCAAAACTCCACAAATATCCTTCAAGCCTTCCAATACCCCTTAACCAATAACTTGTGCGCAAGCCTTACTACACAAAAATATCAATGCCGTGCAAATAAAAAAATAATAAAAAAACAAAAAGGTGAAAAAAAAGAAGCAAAAGCAAAAAAAAACGCACGAAAAGAAAGATTCAAAAGAAAAAAGCCAAAGGCAAAATAAAAGATCAAGCTAGGGGCTTGCACACAAGCTTCTACCCCTCATTCAAATCCTTCAATCCATCAAAACCCTTAACTTATAATCCAAATCCATAATCCTTACATTAGCCTTTGACCTTTCAACCTTTCATCAACCTTAACTCCTTCTTCAAGGTATGTCCAAGCCCGCTAGGTCGAAAACCCGAAAGGGCGGCCTAGGCAAAAAGTTAGGGCACATAAAAAATAATAATAAAAAGGGAAATCGGATCCGTAACTACGAATGGTCCGATTCCGCAAGGATACGTAGGGAATCCTCATCTCGATGTCCGACCGCTTCAACAAAATACAATTAGTCATGATCTAATGATTTTTGACTTTCTAGAATTTAGGGGCATAATCTCTTTCTAGATCCCGATATAGACTCGAGTCCGCACCCGCCTCGTTAAAGCCTTTTCCCACCTACATTCATTCGAGTCACAAATTCAAACCCTTTATTTTTCAATCTAAGCTCTCCTTGTCCCCGAAAGACTCTCCGATGATTCCATGGTTTCCAGCGATATTTGACTTTGCCTATATCAACTTCCCAAAGAAGAATCCCCAAAACAACCCCGCAATGTTCAAGACAGATTAACTACATTCCAATATCGCATCAAGTACATGACAAACTCAAGACAAGCTCACCCAAAGCGGGGGCTTCCTACGTGTGGTGGTTCCTCCGATTCAAATCAAACTCCCGAAGAGTTGTAATCCGCTGACCTCGCTTACTGACCCCAATTATTTACTAAAAACGATTTTCGAAAATCATTCTATTTATTTCTGATCATTCTATCATTCTACATATCCACATCATCATAGCCTTGCAAAATCCTGACCTTGCATTGCAGCTTTGCAAAACCCTGACCTTGCATTGCATTTCATACATGCTAGTCCTGCATAATCCCGACCTTGCATGACATGTCACCCTTTAGCTTTGCATAACCTTAATCCTTGCATTAGCCTCATGCATCCTTGGAGAATCTAAGTTTGCATTATTTGCATCACTATGTGCTTATGTGAGTTGTTTGCATCTATCTGCTAACATCTTTCCCTGCAGGTAATCAGATTACTTGTAGTTATTGTCCTGCATACTAACTTTATTTTGCAGAGACCGACGGTTACAGATCAGTTCTAAACTGCAGAGCGTTTAGAATCGTTCTCCATCCCGACACCGTATACTTTGACTATCGGTTTCCTGAACCTCATTCAAAGTGGGGGCTTCTGTAGACACATAATCGTGTCTCCCCATTTAAGGATCCAATGATGAAACATACCGTGGTCTTAATTGGTCCGATCCAAGGGCAGAGCAGTCCGAAGAGCCATTCAAAACCATTTCGAAAAGTGTTAAAGTCCAATTTTAAAACCCAATTAATTATTCATGATAATTAATTGTATTTGAGCCCAATTCTTTGAAAACCCAATTAATTGATTTATTTTAATAAATAAATATTTTTAAAAGATATTTTTTATAAGTTAAAATCAGATTTTATCCCGTAAAATCAGATATCCGTAATTAAAGGATAAAAGAAATCTTTTTAAACACGTTTTAAATAAAGCTGGCAAAGGCACGGCAAAAGCCAGGCTGGTGCGCCTAGCTCACCAACCTGCGCTTGGCGCACGTCTGTGCGGCAGGCGCAGCTTTGTCCACTGTGTCAGGTGCACCAATCTGCACTTGACACGTGGATTTCTGACTCATTCAGAGTCCTGCGTCAAGCGCGACTCTCTCCTTGAGATGCGAATTTTCTTTCTTATCTTTTTTCAAAGCGCGTACCACATGTACACTTTTTATTGGTCATGCCGCGTCATGCGCTCGCCACGTCGCCGCGCTCGACGCAGCCGGCGCGTGAGGCGCAAAAGCTGCCGTTTTCCTATAAATAGGCCTGATTTCCGAACAGATTTCAAGACGAATTTTACACATTAACACACTTCGAACTCGACGAATATATTGCGAATTCCTCTCTACAAACTACGAAACTTCCCTACAAAAACTCATACCTTTCAAACACAAATTCATTCAATCTACATGCTTTCATACATTCAGATTTTCAGGCTTCACGATTGCTCGTTCCGAAGGTTGTCAATCTCGCACTCCAAGCCACGGTATAATCCTGAGGGTCCTTGAATCAATTATTTTTTATATTGAAGTTACTAACTATTTCTTTCATGATGTAGATCTTTAATATAAAATCGCTCTACTGTATATTCTAATCCCTATTTTCTCTTTCTTTTTTATTTATTCTTTTCATTACTATTATACTTGCCTGATCCTTATATGCATATTATATGATTGTCCTGCTTTAATGCTTTTATCACCTCATATGTTATTTTTGCTAATCAAGACCTAAAGAACTCGTTCTAACATTAATCGATTAATTTGGACAACTCCGCTAGGAACCTTGTAACATGATTGTATAATAACTGATCACTAAATAATTAGTCTTTTGTGTGTTTCCTGAACCCATCTAGAGTAATTATTTTAGGATGCTTTAAAAAGTTGTTTGATTATTCTATTGCATAAAATCTGCAATGAATCGATATTTAGTAGAGGCCAACTTTGGGCGAATATGGTTCATTATGACTATATTCGTATTCCTCACCCCCGAACTCAATCTCTCGGGTTCATTTCGACCATCTATGGAGTCATGACGTGGGAAATCTACATTGGATAATTTGTCCCTATGATTTTCCCATATCCAATTAGGTTTATGATTCTTCCTAAAAAGAATTGTTGGCGACTTCTTTCAATACAAAACAATTTTCAATAAAACCTTAACAAGGGGGTAGTCAAATCTAATACGCGCCGACACCGTAGCGAAATAAAAGCACGCCTACATGTACTTTGATCGCTTTTCTGGACTTAGCTATTTATTCAAGTTCGTTCCTTTGCTCGGATTCTTGGTTGCTCATTCAACATTTGGACGTGCAATCATATCAGTTAGTCACCATGCACACGCACACCTTTATAGCAAAGAAACCAACTAAAGTGCCATGTATCAATCCAACTCCGCTGAGGAACTTTCGAACCAAGGGCTACCAATTGAGCAATTTGATCATCATCTACTCCCGTATCATCCTCCCCTTCTTCAAAAGCAATTGTCCTCAATTGAGCATCTTCATCATCATGCAAATAAGGCAACAAATCACCTATGTTAAAAGTAGCACTCACACCATAATCTCCGGGCAACTCTAACTTGAATGCATTATCATTGATCTTCTCCACTATTTTGAAAAGGTCCTTCGAACGTGGCATCGCTTTATTCTTCCTTAAGTTAGGAAATCTTTCCTTTCTCAAGTACAACCACACTAAATCACCAACGTTATAAGAATGTTGTTTGCGATGCTTGTTTCCTAGCCTTCTTATACCTCTCATTCATTTGCTTCAATGCGAGCTCTCACTTGGCATGCAACCTCAGCATAGATGCTGCCTTTTCCTTTGCATCCTTGTGTACATATTCCCCTTAGGTCGTGGAATCAAGTCCAAAGGAATGCGCGGAACCACACCATACACCACATCAAAAGGTGAACACTGCAGTAGCATAAGTCGGGTGCTCTATTATATGCAAATTCAGCATGCGCCAACTTCATGTCCCAATCCTTGGTGCTTTTTCTCACCAAGCCTCGAAGTAAAGCTCCCAATGTTCTATTGGTGACCCCGGCCTCGTCCATCCGTTTGTGGATGGTGTGAAGTACTAAAAACCAAGCTTGGTCCCCAATAGTTTTCACAAGGTCTTCCAAAAATAGCTCATAAACTTTGCGTCCCTATCACTTACAATAGTCTTAGGAACCCCATGAAGTCATATGATCTCTTGGAAGTACAATGTTGCTACATTGCTTGCATCATTAGTTTTATGGCATGCAAGGAAGTGTGCCATCTTAGAAAACCTATCCACCACAACCATGATGGAATCATTGCCCTTTGAGTTCGAGGCAACCCCACAATGAAATCCATGGACACATCTTCCCAAGGAAATTCAAGAACATGTAATGGAGTGTACAAGCCATGATGAAACGTACTCTTAGCCTTTTGGCAACTAGCACACCTAGCCAACACCCCTCGCACATCCCCATGCATATTAAAGCCAAAAGAGTGTTCTCAGAGGGATGGCTAAAGTCATGTTAATGCCAAAATGCCCCGTAATACCTCCTCCATGAGCCTCTCTTACCAACAACTCTCGAATAAAACACTTAGGCACACACAACCTATCGCCCTTAAAAAGAAAACCCTCTTACACAACATAAGTACCTACGCCCCTTTTCACAAGCCTCCATAATAAGCTTGAAATCAACATCTCCTCATAATATTCCTTTATAAGATCGAAAACCAAGGAGCCTAGAATGCAATATACCCAACAAAGAATATCTCCTAGCTGGACAATGCATCGCCCACAATGTTAGACTTCCCCTCTTTATATTCGGACGAAAATTAAAGGATCAAGGAACTCAACCCACTTAGCATGCCTTGGATTCAACTTTGTTGCCCAAGATTATGTTTTAAAGCCTCATGATCCGAATGCAAAATAAAATTACTAGGCCTCAAATAATGGCTCCAATGGTTTAATACCCTCACAATAGCATAAAACTCCTTATCATAAGTTAAATAATTCAACCTAGCTCCGCCCAATTTCTCACTAAAATAAGCAATGGGTCTCTTCTCTTGCACTAAAACTGCCCCAATGCCCACACCACTAGCATCACACTCCACTTCAAAAGGCTTAGAAAAATCCGGCAATGCAAGAATAGGTGTGTTACTTAGAAGGTGCGTAATGGTTTCAAATGCTTGTTAGGCAGCCTCACTCCACTCAAACCTCCCCTTCTTAATGCATTCACCAATGGTGCAACAACACTACTAAAACCTTTCACAAAACGCCTATAAAATGAGGCAAGGCCATGAAAAGAATGTATCTCAGTGATGGATGTAGGAATAGGCCATGTTTTGATTGCTGCCACTTTGGAAGGATCAACATAAACCCCTTCACTCGACACAATGTAACCAAGGAAAGTCACACTAGGCACTAAAAACGAACACTTCTCCAATTTGCCGTATAACTTTTGTGCCCTCAAAGCTTCAAATACAGCCCTCAAGCGACTCAAATGCTCCACCACACTTTGACTATAAATGAGTATATCATCGAGATACACCACCACATACTTGCCAATGAAAGGCTTTAAGACCTCATTCATCAAGCGCATAAATGTACTTGGGGCATTAGACAACCCAAAAGGCATTACCAACCACTTATATAGCCCTAGTTTAGTCTTAAAAAGTCGTTTTCCACTCGTATCCCTCTCTCATCCGAATTTGATGATAACCACTAGGCAAATCAATTTTAGAGAAAACTATGCAACCATGCAATTCATCAAGTAAATCATCTAACCTTGGAATTGGAAATCTATACTTGATTGAGATGTTGTTCACCGCCCTTGAATCAATGCACATACGCCATGTACCATCCTTCTTAGGCACTAAGAGTAAAGGAACCGCACAAGGACTCATGCTCTCCCTCACATAACCCCTTACCATAAGTTCTTCAATTTGGCATTGCAACTCCTTTTGTTTCTTGAGGATTGCACCTATAGGCTACTTTATTAGGCAATGAAGCCCCGTAAATTAGATCAATTTGGTGCTCAATGCCTCGAATAGTGGAAAACCAGAAGTAAATCTTCCGAAACATATCCTTGAATTCTTCAGCAACCTTTTGCAAGCACTTTGGAAACTTCAAACTTGAATCGCCTCGTCGCTTGTAGGGTTAGCTAAAAGTATGAAAGCCTTCCCTTCTTGCTCAAATTCACTCTCAAATTGTTGCTCATTCAAAAAGAGTACCTCTTTAGGCTTAACTAGGGTAGTCAAAGGCTTGGAGTGATGTTCTCTTCTTTCCCACCGTGGCTATATACACGTTTGCCCCTTCCATCATACTTCACATACCTATCATATTGCCAAGGACGCCCAAGAGGATGTGGCATGCATCCATGTCACAAACATCACATAACACCTGGTCCTTGAACTCGCCTATAGAGAAACAATCAAGGCTTGTTTAGTGACCCTCACATCACTCCCATCACTCAACCAATGTAACTTGTAGGGCTTAGGATGAACCATAAAGAAGCCACTTCAATTTGTCTACTAAAGTGGAGGAAACCACATTAGTACAACTTCCCAGTATCAATGATGAGCTCACACATTCTATCCTTCACCAAGCACCTTGAAGAAAAATATGTTCCCTTTGAGTCTCCAATGGCATAGGCTAAGTGTATAAGGGTGCCTTAAGGATGAGATGCCTTCCCTCATTCACAGGTTCCTCCTCCGAATAAGCTCTAAACCCATCCTCCCTCTGATAAATGCTCACCTTCCTCCTCTTCCTCCTTATCATCCGTTTCTCCCCTCCTTGCAAGTTCTTCCCTCAATCCCATGAATATCATGCAAGGTCATAACTCTATTACTAGGGCGTCCTTAATAACATGACCATAACCCTTGCACTTGAAGCACACTCCGCCTATCATCCGAGGTTAAAGGGTGTATTCTCCTTGTCCTTATCCTTCTTGAACTTCTCAAACCTTTGTAGGAGGTTTAGTGTAGAGTGGAACTCCCTCCCTTTTCTTCTACATTTCAAAAGCTCTTCACATGTGGGGTTTAGAATACGCAACCTTCTTCCCCTTTGCGTGCTTCTCCACCTTTATGGCAACCTTGCAAACTTCCTCAAACGACCAATAAGGCCAGGATATCTACCTTCTTCGTAATAAATTTATCGAGGCGTAACAACTGCAATTTTATGCTCAGCTTCTTTCCTCCTAAGTCACACATCATACTTAGTTTTTTAAAACTCAACGTATACGTACTCCTCAACAGCAAGTGATTTTTGTTTCAATCCTTGCAACTTCAAGTACATATCTTAGGGACGAAATCACTAAGCAAGAACCGTTTTCGCCGAAGTTTTCAAAGCTTCCCAAGAATTCAATCGTTGCTTTCCCTCCTTCATCCTCTTGTTCTCGAGGTTTTCATACCATAAGCTTCGCATACCCTCCAGTGAGTTTCAAAACAACAACCTTGAATCTCTTGTGATCATCGAAGTCCTTATAATCGAATACTTTCAATTCATTAGAAACTATTCAAGGAACTTCTCTGGGTTTCATCCCTCCATCAAACTCCGGTAACTCTAGCCTTAAACCCCTGGCCATCATCGTGCCTCCTTTATGGCCTATGTCGAGGATGATATTCTTCATCCGACTTGATGAAAGTGCTTCATGGAAACTCCTAACAGACTAGGGAGTATTATCGCGCCTTCCCAATTCTGCCCTTCTTGGAGTAATCTTTAACACTTCATCCATGCGTAGCCTCAACTCTTCAAGCTCCCTATCACACCTTATGTTGTTTTCTTGTTCTAGAGTCAAGCCTCGAGGCACCTTAGGCCGGCCATCACCCCCATCGAGAGGTTCGCCTTCCATGTCGAAGGTCCAAACGTAACTCGGACGAATCTTTCGGGTGTTTCTCGTGGGATCTTGGACGGAGTTTTTGTAACACTAAATGCCTTGGATGGATGATGTTCGATGGAACTTTTGTAAAAATTCAGGAATCTTTAAAAAGGACACGTTCTCGCTCGAAGTTCTTGAAGAATCTTGAACCGCAAAACACAACTTTAAAGGTTTAGGCTGTCTTTTTCCCTCAGGAGGAAAAATTTCCTCGGTTTATAGGATGTCTCTTCCTAGCTCGATATCATATGATGTATTTAACCTTATGAGATTAAACACTTTGTTGAAAATTTGATTGAAGTAACAAAAATGAAAGATGCATCCTAAATCAATTGGTAAAGCAAAGCACCACAATGTGATTTAAGGGTTTCGAAGCATAAAGGCTAAGCCACCAACTTTAAGGGATTCGATTAACACTCAATGTTAAATGAAAAACAAAAGCTCAAATTATCATTAACCCAACTAAACACACGTACAACCTAAGCTTATATAAAGCAAATAACAATCCTAATATGCTTAGGACAACCCCTAAGTTATACGACTGTGAAACCAACTTGAATCATGTAAAATCCATCATTTTAAGAACGTAGGCAAAACCATGACTCCTAATACAACTCAAAAGATAACATAAAACAATAAGGATATGAAGAGTTTTGACAAGCCCAGAACTCACTTAAATATGCTCAAGGTGACGCCGCCTACATTCCTAACGTAACTGGGAATGTTACCATGCACCATCTACGTGCTTCTTGCCCATGTTAGTCACCATGCACACGCACACCTTTTAGCAAAGAAACCAACTAAAGTGCCATGTATTGAATCTAACTCCAGCTGAGGAACATCCGAACCAAGGGCTACTGCAATCGAAAGCAATTTGATCATCATCTACTCCAGATCATCATCTTTGTAAGAATCACCGAAAGAAAAGCTAATTAAAGCTTGTTTAGTTACCTCAACATTGCTGCCATCATTAAGCTAATGAAGCTATATGGTTTTGGATGATTGAAAGTTGGATGGTTAAGCTTCTCCACCATGGTTGTAGATGCCACGCTGGTGCAACTTACCTCCATCAATGATCAAGTGGAACAAAGGCGCCCCTTAACAAGGCACTTTGTTTGAAAAATCTGGTCCCTTTGGTTAGGAACTTCCTCCATCGCTTCTTTTGTAAGGCAAGAACCCTTCTCAAAACAAGAGAAATATGCTCCCTTCAACTAGTCCAATGATCTCCTCCTCCTCTTCCTCTTCAATTTCTCCTTGCTTAGCATTCGGCACCTCCCTCCGCATTTTCTTGGTTTTGGATGGATGCTTCAATGGATTCAATATCAATAAGAGTCATCACCCTCTTATTTGGACATTCAACTTTGGTAGTGACCGTAACTATTGCACTTCAAACACTTCACGTTGGATTTGTCACGTGAATCGCCACTTTCTTCCCCTCGTCCACCACCTTGCTTGTATCCCTTTTCGGAGTGTAAGGATAATTGGTTTTAAAGTAGCTAGGACCTCCTTTTAGGGAGTGTAAGAAGTCCCACCCTTTGCACGCCCTTCTTCTTCTTTTCGCCTTGGTGTTTCTCCACTTTGAGAGATAATTTGAAGAGCTCATCCAAAGTCGTGTATGGTCAAGATCTCCAACTTCCTTGAAATGTTCTTATCAAAGCCACCAATAAACCGAGCCACAATTTGCTCTTCACATTCTTGCACATCCAGCCTTCATCATGAGCTTTTCAAACTCATGTATGTATGTTTCAACACTCTTAGAACCTTGTTCTAAAGATGAGTTGATTATAAAGATCAAGGGTATAAGTAGATGGTAAAAATCTCTCCATCATAAGCTTTTTAAGCTTCTCCCAACTACACACCTTACTCTTTCTTTTTCGGTTTCTAAGGAGTACTACATTCTCCCACCATAATGAATCATACCCCTTAAATTTTTACTACCGCCACCTTGAAAGACTTCTCATCATCGTATCCTTTCAACCTCAAAATCCTATTACATCTAGTAACCCACTCCAAAAAATGAAGTTGGATTAAGGTTTCCATCAAATCCTAACATCTAGCTTAAGGTCTTTAAACTCATCCTTCGACCTAGGTGTTCTTCTCCTCTCAAAGGAACGTTCAAACTCCTCCCCACTAGTATCATAACCCCCTCATATTATTCTTCCCTCCCTCCTTAGAGTTCCACGCCTTCCCCCACTCAGGTCTCTTAAGGGAGTTATAACATCTCTAATCTCGATCCGTGAGTCGTTCTACTTTGTTCTCCACTCCAACCAACCTAGCTTCTTCTAAAGTCATGTTTCTCCTAAAGTTTGTGCCTTTTCCTTCCTCCATCTCAAAGAAACAACACAAAAACTCACCAAAAGGTTGTATATTTAGAGGTTTAAAGGTTTTCGATTTAGGCGTTTTTGAAGCTATGTGTTTAGGCTTAGGAATTGGTTTAGGAGATGTTTAAGATGCTCTCAACCAACCTACAACTCTGATACCAAATGATACATATTGATTAAGCACATGAGAGCAATAGTTAAGAGAAGTTAAGATTTGTTTTTAAAAGAACTAAAGAAAAACAAACCCACTTTATCTATGACAAACAACCACCACTTCCACAACCCAAATAACCACCAAAAATAAGGCTAAGACAAGGTGACATAACTTGTCTTAGCAACCTACTTTTACCTACTTAGCTCTCACCTCAATGGATGACAAGCAAATAGATTTTAGGAATACAAAACCAAACCCGATTTTGGACAGAAAACACACTTGTTTTCTATTTGAGATAACTCTCACGTTTTTCATTAATCAAGTCTGAAATTTTACAAGCAAGTAGCTAACTACTTATACTACAACGTGCAAAAGATCTCAGCTAAAAAAGATCTAGAAATACTATTAAAATAAGCTAAAAGTTGGCGGAGCCGCTGAAATTCGGTTTTTAAGGACCTTTCTCCATCTTTCTGCAAATATCTCATGATTAGATGATCAAACGTCCAAGAAACTAATGGGAGGGTTTCCTACACTTGAAGAGATTTCCATCCATAGGTCACACGTCCCAAAATGTGGAGAAATGACTGCTGCCCATTAATTTCTTCTTCAGGCTTTTTTACATGTTGCCCAATAGCCTTTGAGACTTTTCTTCTTTCTCAAGCTTAGGAAAGCTTTTGAGTGGCTCTTTAACAAGCAGCTGC
Organism: Beta corolliflora; assembly: GCA_947648045.1. Classification (NCBI taxonomy): domain Eukaryota; kingdom Viridiplantae; phylum Streptophyta; class Magnoliopsida; order Caryophyllales; family Amaranthaceae; genus Beta; species Beta corolliflora. Next base: position 2,121 of record CANSZD010003081.1, on the reverse strand, counting down.
CTCATGCTTGGTAAGCAACTAGCTTAAGCACATAGGGTGACTAAGCACCTTACAAAAAGCCGTAAGAAAAGCTTAACAAAAACGTTACAAAAGTGGTTCTAAAAACGGCTAAGTAACTAACACTGCTTAACTAACACTCTATGATACTTAGTGCTAATTAAACCTAAAACCGAACTTCTAATGCATTGTTTTCATTATTTACAAGAAGATTAACAATAGGATTAATGGAGCTAGATGCTCCTGCATCACATTATCTACGTCATTCTCTTCTGATTTCTTCTCTAAATTTTCTAACTTTTGAGTTATGACTTGTAACATCCTAGCAAGGTCACCATCAACCATGATTTCACTTTTTTATTCCTTATGCCTTAAAATATTATATTTTATGCTCGTTCTTTATTCTTTCTCCGATCTGAACCAACTCGAGCTGGGTATTAGTCATCATTGGGTACTCAATGGAGAGACATGATTTTCTGTTTACAATTATCATTTAGGATTCGAACATCAATTGTCTTAAGGAATAAAAAATATGATTTTCATAATATCCTTTAGAAAATAATTATCAAGAATAATTAATATTTATTTAGAATATTATCAATTATCGTGAATAATTAATTGGACTTTATGAAAATGGGCTTTAAAACCGCAACTAATTAATTGAGCTTGAAATTAATAAATAGACTTTATGTTCTTAAAATAATTTTGGGCTTAGCATTTCAGACGCTTCTTCCTTTTGACCGCACTCAATTAGGACTCGTAATATGTTTCGTCATTGGGTGCTAAATAGGGAGAAACGATTATGTGTCTACAATATCCTTTTTATAAAATAAGATTATTTTGCTAAAACTTCTACCTTGTCAGTGGTTTGGAATCATATAATTACTTTACTTAAGTGATGTGTTTCGCATTTTGTTACACTTTGAAAACCAGAGTGGTGATGAGCTTTTTGTTCAATCCTGCATTACCTTCTTTTAAATATTTTTAGGAGAGGAAATAAAATACTAGCCCATACATCACAACATTAAAATTATCAAAGTTTCACAAACTTTTAAACAATTTTATTTGTTGCTAAATTTGATGTAATCAATAAACATTCCACTTTATTCATTCTAAATCAATAGCTTAGTTTGATGCCGCAAGGAGAGGAGTGATTTCCGTTTGACCAACAGAGGAAGACATGAGGAAGGGGTGGCAGGGAGAAGAGAACGGAGTGGCACTGTAGGTCTCCTAGTTTTCGATTTCATTTGGTGGGGGAAGAGGAGGGTGGTAGGGATGAAGAAGAGGAGGGGTGCTAGGGGGATGAAGAAGAGGAAGGGGTGGCAGGGAGGTTTTTATATTTGGGGGGTGGTTGTGGGGGGGTGGGCTGTGATGGGTGGTGTTGAATAGGTGGTGTCGAAAAAACACGTTTTACCCGATATACAAGCTCATTAATTTGTTGGGACTATTTTTGTAAAGTATGGACTATACTTTGGATCACTAAGAAATAATCAAAAGTTGGCACTGAAAATAACATAACACGCATAATTAGATTTGTTCGTGTTAAATTTCTTATTTTTTTAGTGAAATTCCATCTAGTACCACTCAGCTTTTACAAATTCCATTTGGTACCCTGATTTTAAGAATTATCCAACTAATACCACTATAATTACACTCTAATTGCTACCATGACTCTACCGTTAATAAAAAGTTAGGAAATGTTAAGTTAGCTTAGTTTAACTAATAAACTAACTTCTCCCTCATTTCACACCCCTTCCTTTTAAATGTGTTATTCCCCGCAAAAGCTAAAACATATTTGGCCTACTCACAAGATTATTACAGCTTCTTTTGTCTAATTGACATAAGTCAAATTAAACTTTCTTGAGTGACATAATCGATACATTAAATCTCTCTTGAGTGACATCCACTTGTGACTCAAGCAGCAAAAACCTGGGTCCTTCTCGCTTATATTAAGAACATACAAACCGGCCACTAGTTTTTACTTGTTCTCCCCTCAAAGATTAGAATTTGTTCAAGATGTGGAAATGGAGGAATGAAGTTCCTATATGAACCTCAGAGTAATTATACATCTCAAAGCAAAAATAATAACCCATCATACTCTTTCTATTTTTTAAACTTCTATAT